>BQNB010009446.1:0-20000 GCA_026074375.1 Tanacetum coccineum | reverse complement strand
TTTAACCGGGAGTTGAAGAGTAAAACTTGATCACCAACATTGAAGATTCGATTCTTGATCTTTGAGTGCGTAATGCTTCTTCATCTTCTTCTTCCTCTAAATTAAGATTCTCATAATCATCATCTCGAAGCTCGTTAAGTTCATTTAGTTGCAGCTTCCGATGATCACCCGCGGTTTTGAAGTTCGAAATTTACGTGCTTAAGAGCCAATACGTTTGTAGTTCTAACACGACTGGTAAATTACAAGATTTCCATAAACGAGCTATAATGGTGTGCATCGATTGTGGATTTGAAAGCGGTTCGAATACCCACAAGCATCGTCCTAGCTTTCAGACCAGGAGGCACGGTTTTTCTCCTACCGTTCTTTCAAGAAAACGCTTAAGAACCACGATTTGACACCTCAACTATAACCACTCGTTGAGGGTGGTAAAACGGTAGCTAAACATATGTGTGACACCATATTTAGAAATCACTTTGGCAAATTGATCCATTACAAAATGGGTCCCACGATCGCTTATTATAGGCTCTCGAGTACCAAATCGGCAAAAAGAGACTTAATAATTTCACAACTACATTGCATCGTTTGAGGTGAGCGCCTTTGCTTCAAACCATTTCAAAGAATAGTCGACTAATACAAGATTATACTTATTCCTTTGATGACGGAAAAGGTCCCATAAAAATCAATACCCAAATGTCGAAGATTACACAAACTGATAGCGTTTGAGGCATTCATCACGAAGAGAAATTTTGCCTTGTCCGTTGTGCACGTATCATAAGATTTTATCATCGTATGAGCATCTCGATAATATAAAGTTGGGCAAAAGAAACCGGCATCAAAAAACTTTTCGAGCGGTGAAATTGGCGCAATGATGGCCCCACGTGGGTCCTTCATGACAAGCTCTTGAGGATCAAGAGCTTCGTGATCCAGATACACACCTACGAATGATTTGATCCCACACAATAAGAAAAAAGAGGTAGATGTCATCCCAAAAAATAATGTTTTACAGCTTTGAAAAATTTTTCCTCTTCTGTTAGTTGACATTCATTTTTAAGATAAAATTTCCCCGCATGGGTAGTTCTCAAAATCCAAACCATGGGGTAACTTCCGTTTGATATAACTCCAAAGACTTTCCAAAGAAATGTTCGTTAATGTCTTTGTTTTCCAAAACGTATTTGTGAGGATTCTCGAGTCTTGACAAATGATCAGCGGCTAGATTTTCACTTCCTTTCATGTTCAAAAATGTGAAATCTGAATTCTTTGTAAAGTAACACCCAATCGCAGGCAACCCTTGGCTTGGCATCTTGTTTGGTCATGATGTACGTTCAAAGCAGAGTGGTCGGTATAACCAATGCTTTTAAGATAAGACCAGATAAGGGGCCAAAAACTTTCAAAAGCGATACACTACGCAAGCATCTCCTTCTCCGTTGTAGTTGTAATGACTTTGAGCTTCGTCATCGAACTTACTGACATGAATGAATTGGTTGAAAAGCTTTCGTCTTAACGTTGTTCCCAGACGCACCATTCGCATAATCGCTTTGCATCACACATTACATTCGAAAGTAGGTTCCAATCCGGGACAACTAATTGGAGCTTCGTAAGCTTTCCTTAAGGTTGCGAAAGCATAGATACATCTGGAGAAAATACAAACGGTGGGTCTTTATTTCGAGAAGGTAAGTTATTGGTCTAGAAAATCTTGGAAAAGTCTGAGATTGAAAACGACGATAAACATCCTGCATGTCCTAAAAAACTTCTAACTCCTTTACGGTGGACAGGATGAGGGAGTTAAGAAATCACTCGACTTTTTGCTCGGTCGACCTCAATTCCGTACTTTGAATCTTATGACCAAAACAAACCTTCTATACACATGAAATGACATTTTTCCCAATTAAGGACTAGATTTGTGTCTTTCACATCTTTTTTAACATCGTTCAAGAATAGAAAGACATGAAACAAAAACTACACCAAAAACGGAAAATCATCCATAAAACACCTCCATTGTCTTCTCTATCATATCGTGAAAAATCACCATCATACAACGTTGAAAGGTTCCAAGAGCATTACATAATCCAAATGGCATACGACGATAAGCAAAAGTACCGTACGGGCACGTAAAAGTCGTTTTTTCTTGATCATGAGGATCAATTGGAATATGAAAATACCCTGAAAAACCATCTAAGAAACAATAGAATTCGTTGCCGGCTAGACGTTCTAGCATTTGATCCATGATCGGGAGAGGAAAATGATCTTTACGAGTTGCTTCTTTAAGCTTCCTATAATCGATACATTACTCTCCATCCGGTAAATAGATGTGTCCGGAATTAATTACATAAACTTCGTATTTGCAACGGACGTCATGCCTCCTTTTTAGGGAACACAATGTATTTGACTAACCACGGCCTATCGGAGATCGGATAAATCATTCCGGCATCAATAAGTTAATCACCTCCTTCTAAGACTCATGAATTTTCGTTCACCGTCTTGACTTGCACCGATGTTTACCAATCGTCTTCAAATCACATCTATGAGTACAAAAACAGGGTCGATACCCTTTTGATATCGGTATTTTCCAAGCAAATGCACGTTAAGAATTTAAGAACAATAATGAGAGCTTCTTTTTGATCGTTTATTTAAACCTTATTCTATATGACGGGTAATTAATCATTTTATCCAAAAAGCATATCTTATGTGAATGGTAAGATCTTTAATTTCCAATATCCGGAGGCGTCTTCAATTGAAGGAATTGCCTCGGTAACTTCACATTGCTAAGTTCATCAAGGAAGTTGAAACGGTCATCATTAAACAATTGTTCAATCACATAAATATCTTCCTCGAATCACAACCACCATGATCTACTTTCCAAGAATTGATTTGTCATAAAAAAAGCATCGATTTCTTCCAAAGTAAATTCGGAAGTAAACGGCTCAGACGTCGAAGTGGGATTGCCACTTGAAAAATCATCACTAGGAAATCCTAATAATTTCGGAACATACTCCTCACAAATTTCATCAATGATTCAATTCGGTTTACCGATTTGTCAATCGTAGAGGAGTAATTCATGGTTTGGTTAAATGAAAGTGACGGCTTCGTTATCAACACGGAGGGATTTTCCTCCTCATAAACGTCAATTACGGTGCGACCGGTATTTCAATAAATGACCTTCCAATTATAAGAGGTACTCGGGATCAGCCTTCGAACATCGACAATACAAAATCGGCGGAAAATGAAATTTTCTAACTTTACGTAACGTCCTCGGCCTAAACCCTTAGGTAATTATGATCGGTCCGCTAACTCTACATGACATTCGAGTCGTTGAAAGTTCGTGCAACGAAAGTTTTTCCAAATCGTAGAGGGGCATTTATATATGCTGCACCAAGATCGCCAAGAGTAACATATCACTATTCCCGGAAATTCCAAGGAATAAGAAATTTACCCGAGCTCCTAGCTATCGGAAGCTTTTAGGAGCAAATTTTCCGAGCAATTCCCATTCAATGGAACTTTCGCTAATTCGAGCAACTTTTCTTTATTATTAACAACTAATCGAAGGAGCATCTCGGCCATTAAAAAACAAAGCATCGCAAAACTTATATCAAAACGCAAAATTCTTGGAAACATTTTAAAAATCTTTTCCCTTTTTGGTATGAAGCTTTTTCTCGATTCTTTTGATTGTCTCGTCTTGAAGTAAAGGAAAATTTGCCTAGGAACCTAGTCGTTCGGAATCTCGGTTCCGGTATCGATTCGATTTTGGAAAGTTCTTCGAAAATCTCGGGTTTCCAGAATTGTTAGGGATAACCGTAGGTGGGATTTGAGCGGTAACTACCTTGGGATTATTTTGCTCCTCATCCGTTATTTCCTCGGCCTCTCGTTCCACTACCTTTTTCGGGGAAGGTTTAGTTGGATTCGAGGGTCCCTCGTAAGCTACACCACTTCGGGTAGTGATCGCTTTCATCTCGCCCTTCGGGTTAGGAATCGTATTACTCGGAAGAGTACCCGAAGGTGAGGCTTGGGCTTGAAAGAAACTACTTAACATGGTTTGAAGATTATTCTGCAACGTGTTTTGAAAAGCATTATTTTGACTCATCAAAGCGGTTTGTTGATTCTTGATGGTAGTTTGAATCTCGTTCTTTTAACTTCTTTTCATCGAATGATTTGTAATGCAAATTCTAATTGATTTGATCATTGACTTCCTGTTATTCCGCAAAATTCATTTGAAAAATAGTTCCTGATATTAGGCATTGAACTTGATTTTGAAACCCTGGTTTTGAAAATTCGAAGCATGATTAACTTGACCTTGAAAACCTTGATTTTGAAAATTGTTCCCTCGATTGAAATTATTCCCTTGACCTTGTTGTTTAAAATACCTATTTTTGCACCGCGCACTCCAGGTGGTGCCATTTGTATTACTAACTCATGATTCGTGGGTGCTTATGTGAATATAAGTTTCCTAGGTGCTAGCACAAACGTTTTGGGTTATTGCGTAGGTTTATTTTTTTTTTAATTTCAAGAAAAGCCGGACAATTATACCATGCATGAGCTCCACCACAAGTAACACAATTTTCCTCAACCGCCTTAACCGGTGCGGGAGTAACAACCTTTTTAGAAACAATCTCGACTAAGGTCGAAAGTTGAATCATGCAAGTTTGTCAAGTTCCGTTCATCCGTTTTGCTAACATTTTCCTAGAATTAACTTAGACATTATGTTTTTGTTTCTCGAATAACGCACTTTTGACTTTTTTTCAATTATATTCAAAGCTTCCCTAGTAGTCTTACTTAACAAATTACCACCCGCCGCGGCATTTAAGGAGTCTTGTTCGTTCTCGGTTTTAGTATTTTAAACCATTAATAAAAGGTATCAACTTGAGTTTAGACTCCGAAAATCCATGGTAAGATGGCAAATCTCAGCATAACCTTAAAAGTTCCCACGCTTCACTAAAAGAGTCAATCGAATTCTTGTGAAAAACGAGAAATTTTGTTCTTAAGGTGAGTGGTCTTTGAAGGGGAAAAAAATTGGTTAACGAACTTGGTAACGAGATCATCCCAAGTCAAAATTGAATTCGGGGGTTCTTTCTCGTACCAAGTTTTAGCGGCTCCCTTGAGCGAATAAGGAAACACATAATCTTAATCACTCATTAAGGCACATTACCTAAATAGTATGAGTCGAAGTCATCCTTTTTGAAACTATTAATATGACATGAGGATTTCTCATTTTCTAAACCATGAAACGGTTCGCTGAACCATATGAGCAAATTAGTTTTGATCTCGAAATGATCGCATAGATTTTCAGTAAAGAACAATAGCTCTTCGAACCCTAGGTGGGTGCACGAGTCAATTTCTCCATAGTTCGATCTGCCATCGAAACTATGGTTGTGGTCCGGGCATTGCTCTTTCCTAAATTCAAGTTCAACAACAACCGGAAAGGGTTTGTTTGTTTGTTGATACTAGTTACGATTACGAGTTTGCGAGCGAGTGCGCATGCACTTAGAAAGAGAAAATTTAAAAAGGAAAAATCTAGAATTAAAAGAAAAATTTTACACTAATTTTTTTTTGATTTTTAATTTTTTTAGCAACAACAATTTTTAACGGTTACACGAAAGAGACTTAAACCAAATAATCAACTACTTCACGGTAGCTCTTAAAAATTGCTTTTTAAGGTGAGCCGTACTTCGTAGAGACACAAATGGCAAGTGTTAAATCTTTGGTTCGAGTTGGGAACTTTTCAAGTTCACCGGAACTTATTTATGATAATATCTCAATTGAAGATATTATTTATTGGTGTTCGATTACCAACTTTGTTTATTTAATTTCTTTTTTTTAAAGGACAACTTTTTATATTTTTGATTTTTTTTAATGATAGCTATACTAGAAAGAAAAGAAAAATATTTTTTTTACTTTTTATATTTTATGATTTTTTTGGATTTTTGAAAATTTTAAAAAAAATGAAACTTTCGAGGACGAAAGGATCTTCAAATCTTATCAACAAACACAAAACGAGAGATTCGTTAACTCAAATCCCCGGCAGCGGCGCCAAAAATTTGATACGACGGATAATATACACTAATATATAATATTTCAACAAGAGCAATTAAGAAAATTCCCTAAGGAAAATTCACTCTTTAAAATATATATATAATATATATAATATACGTATCATTTACCAGAAGCTAATGATTGCCCCGGGTCATTTTCCAATGAAATTGAGAAATTGAAAACCTCTCTTGTTATTGGATACTGATTTGAATGGGTTCGAAGATTGATTGGGTTTTCTATAACTACTAATTAAAAACAAGCAATTTAAAACAATTAAAGCACTTAACAAATACGGAAAACAAATAAAATGCGACAATTAAGCAAGTAAACTAAATTTAACTCCTAAAAATGTAAACTAAATTTCTAAACCCTAGATAGGACAAAAGAAAATTTTAGAAAAAAGAATTACTATTTTTGGCTTTTTAGATTTTTAAATATGATTTTTTAAAGATTTAAACTAATTAAAAACTTAAAAATTATAAAAATAATAAAAATATTAATCCTAAAATTTTTATAAAAATTACACTATAAAAAGAAAAAGTGCAGAAATCTATAAAAATTAAAAGCCCTAATTTTTCACTTTTTAATAAAGCTTAATTAAATTAATTAAAAACTAACCTAATTTTTAATAAAAAAAATAAAAAGAAATCTGACAAGGACTAACTGTTTAAAGGACAGGGACTAATAGTGACAAAAACTAAACTTGAAAATTACACTTTTGATCCCTGAGGCCCAACCCGATTACAAACTAAGTCCATTAAGCATCTGAAATTTTAAAAAGCTTAAAATGAAAAACTTAAAGAAGCAAAGTTGTAGAAAAAACTGGAGAGAACAACTTTAACAAAAGCACTATGGTCTGAAATCCACTAACAAGCTCTTAAACAGCTTATTATTAAGCTGTTTACAGAAACAAGGGCTTATCCTTGGTTTTTACTAAATAAGCTATAAAAAATTCAAAATAAGCTTAAAGTAAAATCTAAAAGCTGTTCTAAACTCCCTAAGATGTGCTTAAACTAATGAGAAAAAAGAAACAAAAGCTGGAAACACTTTAAGCTGTTGAAAATGATTATGAAAATGGCTAACTCCAGGAGTATAAGTTAAAATGCACAAAAATCAAATTAAGTAAAAAGCTCAAAAAGCAAAATCTAAGTCCGGCAATGAGCTTCAGAAAACTTATAAGCAACCTATAAAACTAACCTCTTTAAGAAATAAAACTACTACCTTAAGAGCTAAATTCAAAATTTAGAAACTAAAAGTTAACCTACTGTTTTTGTATTTTTTGGCTGTTTAACTGAATTTTGATAACAAAATTAATGCTAGTAAATAAGCTAGAAAAATTAAAATTAAGTCTTAATCTATATTAGCTATAACTAAACTATAAAATACTAAAAGATAAGCTATTAAATCCTAACATTGCTGACTTAAATTGGGGCTTAAGCATCAGCAATACTAACTTATGTTAGTACTGCTGGTGCAATTGGCAATACCACAAAGACTAAAAGTGCAGGTTTCGCTTAAGGTGTTACCACTACTCATACACTCTCACATGGAGTGTGTTAAAAACTATATTAACACAATCAAATCCTAGAGTCCTTATTTAAAAGACAAGCTAAAAGAAACATCAGTACTTTTACTTATTAGTTAGTACGTTATGTACTTTGACTTAAGCAAAAACCAAAGTGCAATGTACCTTAAGGGTAAACCTGCACTTGGACCACACTCCTTAAAGGTGTACAAATCTTACATTAAGGAAATCACAATGGCTCAAAGACCTTGAATTAAGCTGAAACAATCAAGCTCAAGACTGAAAACTCCCCTGGTGCTAGAATCAACATAATAAGCCATAACTTTTTCAAATTAGCAATCTAACCTCTGAAATCTTTTGGAAACTTAATATCTTAGAAAAACTCAACTGACTCAAAGTGTTTGCACAAATCAAATTGACTTATTGTGGTCAAACTATGATAAACCAAACACTCCTTTATCACTTTGACAGATTAAAAAAAACTTCATAAAATCAAATCTATTTAACAAGAGCCTAATACCAGATGATTTTTAGCTTATAACAACCCTAACTAACATGAATTAACAACTGATTAAGCATTAATCTAAGATTTAAACTTATTTTCTATTTGTTTTTTACGGTTTAAAGACACTTATAATAAAGACTATGATCTAGACTAAGAAAATCAAAAACAGATAAACAACTATGATTATTAAGCTAGTTAAAACACAAATAAGCACTAATAGCAAATTAAATAATCAGATGCTAAGTTTTAGAAGCATGAAAACTGATATTTAAAGAAGAAATTAAGGGAAAACTTAAAATGCCTCTATCTAAACAAGAGGAAACCCATATGCAGCTACAAGCTCCCTAGCTTATTATAGCTAGGTTATAAGTCCCTTGGGGATCCTTCCTTTTTAGATCCCCCTTCCATAAAGCCAAAATCCAATGAATTTCATGGTAAAATTAAGTTAAGACTGTTTTAAGGTCTAGAAAGATATTTCTAAATGATTAAACTCTATTTTTACTTAAATGACTGAAAGAGCTTAGTAACTCTTATTGGAAATTATGGCTAATTTAGAGAGCTTATGAAAAAGAGACTTAGTTAATTGCTCTTATTTAGATATATTATATATTAGTATTAGTATATCGTATTACGTATCAACCTCCTTTTTAGCTTAAAATATTTTTAGGAATTTTCTTAAAATTTTAGGAATAAGTTTAGTATTTTTAATTTAATTTTTAGTATTATTTAACTTAAAAAATAGTTTTAAATAGTTAAAAAATCCACAAAAATAATTTCTGTGTTTTATAAAATATTTTAATGCATTTAGGTTTAGAAATTTGCAATTCGAGTTTTTAGAATTTTAATTTGTCATTTTTAGTTAAAAAGTTAGTTAAATTTAGTTTTTAATTAGTTTGAAATGTCGTTAGAATTTTAAGTTGCCTTGATTTTTAGTTTAGCGTGCCTTTATGTGCTTTCACTTTGCGATACTAGATTTAGAAATCAAATCCAAAAATTAAATGATAATGAAGCTCGATTTACAACATGAACGTAGAATTTCCATTCACCTCTCACCAAGGAGAACGATACCCGTGTTGATTACTTATTATTCTTTTCTAAGAATAATGTGTATGATACTTTGCTTATGTATATTTTTATATATATATAATAAATAATATACATATATAATATAAATATATAAGTCAAAAATATATATTACGGAATATAGGGAACCGTTACCTTCTTGCAGACACCAGTTTTTGTACAGAGCTTCACGAGAACACAACTTTGGAACAATGAAATAAATAGTATTATTATTTCTTTTTTATCTAATCCAAAAGGCATAATTAGTAAACACAACACATTTTCACCTTTCTAATTTCAAATTTTTAATTATTATAAAAAAATTCATTTTTTAAAGCCTATACTTTTTTGAAAATAATACAAAATAATTTTTTAAATTAATTTTTTCTTTATCATGCATAGTTTTTGAAAAAACAAAACAGGTGCATATATTTATATCTGGAAAACCATTATAAATTTACATATGTATCTTGCATAACATTTTTTTTCCATCAAACTTCTATTTTTAATTTAAAAAAAATAGGTAATTGCACATATATCTTTTAAATTGTACATTTTTTAATCTTATGAATTTTATAACCAACAAGACAACCTGAACACATACTTGTTAAACTTTCTAAATTTTTATAAAAACACAAAACAATAATAAGTCTAGAATACACAAAATATTTTTATCAAATAAAATATAATCAAATATACAAATGTATAACTATGTTAAGTACGTTGTGCAAGAGATTCAAAAACCAAGTATGCACCTCTTCGTAGAACATACACGCACTCATTACAGAGAACATACATGCGCAGCGTTCCACAAATATCTGATCTAATTCAGTTAGAAAATACGAGTACACTTCAAAAAAAAAATATCACGCTGCTTCGAGAAACATATTAGCAAGACTTCTAAAACACCCACAAGAAGTACATCCATTACCATGATCATGAATTATTACTTCATCTCACGCCGCCTAACGTACTTGATTGAATGATCCTCACTAAAACGAAATATAAAAAGCGGCACCAAAAAAAAAGAATTAGTATATATCAACTTACAATATAGCCCATGTAAATATCTAATTGCCATGTTAAATTAATTGTAAACCTAGTTATATCAAATTACATATACTACGATAGCCAAACAATTCCACAATTATAACAACCATAGCACTGACACATACACATAATTTTGATTTGTACCAAATTATACCAAAAAAGTAAAAATAAACAAAAGAAACATACATGTTCTACATAAATCAAACATTTATGCTGCTGCGTGTTTGGGAAGACCAGTTCACAATAAGCTTTTTAAGTATTATTTTATATAAAAGAAAAGAATGTTTTTTTCACTTTCATAGCCAGTTTACTTCATGATGAGAAAGAATATGTACTAAAACAGGAAGGAATTTATATTGTATTTATCTGGAACTTGTTTAATAGATCTTACCTGTAACTTATATTGCATCATGCATCTCCTCTATGTATAAAAGGCTAAGAGCATACCACCGATCTATTTGATTACAGTCTTCCTCGATTTTCAAGACCTGAAAAATGTGAGATAATTTTGTTAATAAAACATTAGTAAAATACCAGTTTTCGGCTACACACCAAATGAAACCACAAAACTTACATGATTTAATATAAAAATAATACAGGTGGTAGTTTATACCAGTTTACTCGTTAATGGGTCAATTCGTGTTACTTCAAATATCAGTGCGGCAGTACGGCACCCTAAAGACCAAAGCGATTGGTTAGTCTAATAATTTCCGATGTCAACTTAAGACCATGATGAAAGTGATTAGCAACCCAAAAAAGTAAAAATAAACAAAAGAAACATACATGTTCTACACCAAATTTCGTGAGCAGTGGCTTGGAAATAACAACATAGACAAGAATAAATGGCTCACGTTTGCCACATGTGGCTGAAATCTACATATCTTCGTCATCCACACAATCAAAAACCAAATGAAATCAAGAATCAGATAAAAACAATAATTATTCAATCACAAAGTTAATAACCCATTTTATGTTACTACCAATAAGTTTGAGATTTATCAAAAATTATTGTTTATTTGTTTAACCATAAAAATTATCACAAACTATGTAACATGAATATAAGAAAGGGATCTAACTCACTTTTTCATGATCTGCTACTCGTATATGGTTTTTGTCCCTTCCAGACACAACCTTCCCGTCCCATTAAAATTAAAACGGCCATTTAAGATATTGACACAACAATAAATACATATGAATGGCGATAGATGTAGAACGACCATCGATGACGACGGAAAACAGGAGAAAAACACATCTGGATCTTCCTCTTCCACTTCCTCCTTACCAAACAAAGGGTAAAGAAATTAGTATAGGGGAAAGAAGAGCCCCACAAAAGTAACACATCCCTCAACACTAAGAGCTTATCACTAGGGATGCTACAAAGGATTCATTTGCCAAAAAACATAAGTTGGATAAAATTAGCTGATCAACATAGATGTATCACATGTATTCCAGACACTCATGCTATATCCTTCATCCTAACTCCATGAGTGCATACGCTTTTTAGCTTATGCATCGACAAGTATCTAGCCTGATTAAATTACAAGTTCAAATTCTCTATAATACACAAAGAAAAATCACCTTAACGTGCGACTACAGACCAAACTACTTGCTCATAGCCCCATGTAAACTCTTGCTTCTAAATACACCATAGGGCTACCAAAAGAGGTATGTGCATAATTATATATAGACAATTATAAAATAATACCCACCTTGTGGCTCTTTTTCTTGATATCTTCGTCATGCTCGTCGCTTTCACTTTCAACATATGATACTTTATACACCGATCTAGTTGAAGTTCGAACTTCATTGATCCTCCCAAAACCTTTTGTAGCATATCTACAACCAGTGTCTCTACGGGAATGGCTACTTCGTCTTATTTTAAATTCGTCTTCAAAATCATCGTCTGAATCATTTTGTGAAGAGTACTCTACATCAAATGATGTTCTGCCCCTTTTATTTTTACTGAATGATATGGTTGGGGGTAGAGAGAAAAAGGGAGGCGACGGTTTTTGGAAAAAGAGATATTGTGTTTAACCTAATTATTAGGGGAGGTTATTTTAAAAATATGACATTTTTGAAAATTATTAATATCAAAATTCCCTTAATACCCCTAACTAGTTTATTTACATTTACTCAACACTCTTTAAGTTTACAATAATTACACAAATGGCCTAATTCATCTCATCCATTAATTAAATAATCTAATGGTTTATATTTGGTTCTGTATGTTATGTACAAAAAAGTGGTTCTGCAAAGAAAATGCCACTATATATATATATATATATATATATATATATATATATATTATCGAGGGTTATTTGTTTGATACGTATATTAACAAATATCAAAATGCCGCCGCTGCAGGGAGAGGTGTAGCGATTTTTACGGGATTGTTCGTGTTCGAGCCTTGAAGATCCTTTCCACGTGATAGTTTTTATTTTCTTTTATATAAAAATATAAAAATATTTTATACTTTTATTTTTATTTTCTTTTATTTTAATATTGAAAATAACCGTGTTGTCAATTGTTAAATCGGCTCACCTTTAGATTAACAAACTATAAGAGAGGTATAAGGAGGGTCGATCCTACGAACTTCGACCCGAAAGGAGAAGGTTTTTAAAACGCTTCTCGCTTACCCGCTCCTCCACTTCTTTGTGCGTTTTCTAGAGAGCTACCGTGCACCTTTGACTATCGGTTACCAAAAATATTTTTCTTTCTTTAATTTCTTTTCCTTATGTATTAGTTTAAAAATCTATAAATATTCTTCTCTGTTCTCTTATTCGTTTAATTCTTATTTTCTCGATCCTCTAATTTCGTTTACTTCTTTCTTATGTCTTCGCTCAACCAACGTAGTTGTTTTGGGTGTGGAGATCCGATAGATGGTTTACGTTGTCGACGGTGTACTTGTGAGAGGTGTGGATATAATCTTAGAAATGGATTTTGTTTGATATGCAATTCATTCATTTATGATTCAGATCTGAATTCTTTTGATAAACCTCCCGATTTTTCTTACCAACCACCACATCACCATGTCGAGACATACTCTTGCGAGTTATGTGGGAACGATTCTCACTATGGTTATGATTGTCCACCACGGTTCTCGCTTGTCTATAAGCAGGAACCGTGCTACAATCAAAACTTTGGTGATAATTATTATCCATAAAATTCATCGAGTTTTCCACAATAATATCTTTGTTGTGAAAACTGTGGGGGTCCTCATGAAAGTTTTTAGTGTCAACCGATGAATCAAAACTACTTTAAGCCTAATCCTAGCTATAACTATAACTATTCCGGTTTTGACCGACCCTCGCAGTATCCCATCGATCAATCACCTCCTCAAGAAATAAGTATCCAAGATATGGAGGTTCAGAAGCAGCAGTATTTAGAGGAAATGTGAAATATGATTAATCAAATTCAGATTGAAGAGTATCGTAATGAGAGAATAGATATTCATTATAGAAGGTAATGTGAAATTAAGATTGATAAGCTTAAGGATAATTTCAATAAAATGAGTATTAAAATTGAGAAAAAGGAGAAAGAGCTTCGGCAACGAGAGTAGGCGGCTAATCTTAGTACTTATATTGCCGAACCTTCATGACGTTTCAATTCTTTTTACGATGATGACGGTGATGACGAGGAGAGTACTATTCCTTTGAATGAAACTATTTCTCAACTTCCTCTGTCTATTACAATCACAACCGTCTTACCGACTATGGAGCTCGAGGACTCTCTCATTATGGGGGATGAGCATCTTAGAACTATTCCTAAAAAGGAAACTGACGAATTCATAAAGTCTAGTGTTAAGGACCTTGTGCCAATCCCAAGTGAGTCTGTGGATACATCCGACAATGACAGTGAGTGTGATTTGCCTTTTTGTGATCCTCTCTCCGATTCTAATGATGATTTTACCTCTAGTGATGACGAATCACTTCCCGAGGAGGACGTTCAGGAGGAAATTTTTAAAATTTATTTGAACCCTCTTTTTGAATTTGATGACAAGTACATCTTTAGTGACATAAATCCTCTTTTCAATGAGGTGTTAGAGGAGATCAAGAGCAAGGACTTTTATGTTTCTAATCTTGATGAGCCGGTTTTGCCAGTCACATCTCTTACCGATGCTAATAAGAATGAGTGTTTCGACCCAGGAGGCGATATTGATGAGATCGATGCTTTTCTAGACAATGATGTTTCTACGGATGTTGAGAACGGTTATCATGATTCGGAGGGAGATTTAATATATCTTGAGAGTTTTCTTATTAAGGACACTATTCTTAATCTCCCTCCTGAGGTGTTTTTAGATCGGGACCCAAGAAGCTTAGAAGATGAACCTGAAAAAGATGATTTGAAGAATATTGTCAAAGTTTTCGACCCCGGGATTTAGGAGATAATTTTTTCTCCAACATATGTGAAATTACCCTTTGAGGATCGCCATTATCTTTCCCTCACATATGTTATTTGAATTTTTTCTTCCTTATTTCACCAATCCGGTGGATTCTTCTCTTCCTCTCTCCTCCGGGAGTGAGGATATCATTTTTGACCCTGGCATCTCCGCTTATAGTTTTTATTCCTTAGAGTCGGTGTCATATGAAAGTGCGATGGAAGTTTGCTCTTCCACATGTTTCGTCCCTAATATCACGATGATATGGGGAGAGTCAAGCTAGAGACTCGCACAAAAACAAGCGCTTCGTGAGTGGCAACCCATGCTTATCCCTAGTAATAGTATATTAGTATAATAGTTATTAATAAGTGTGACGTGAGGAGGCTCGCCTCTTCCTTTCTCGTGTTTCGTGGTTTATGTTTTATGTCCAGGATTGCCCAGATTATGAAGACTCTCGTGCTTGCGGTTTTGTCCATTGTTCACTCGATCTTCAATCCTTAGCATGCTTATATATAGGAATCCGATATCCTAGATCTTATTGACCAACGTTTATCTATTAGCATAATTAATAAACGACTTTAGATTTTCATAGAGACCCTATTATATTAGGATTATGCATGGATTTTAGTATGGGGGTGGCAGTCTCACATTGAGGACAATGTTTAGTTCTAGTACGGGGGGTATCTATCGATTTGATCTTACATGCATTTGCTTTGTCTTCACGTAACCCCGTTTTACCACCAAAAATAGCAAAAATATATGATTTTAGGCCAAAATTAAAAAAATTATAAAAATTTCAAAAATAAAATAAGTGTTTTGACACGTAGTTTTGTCTTTTTGAGAATAAATTTTGACTTGATCGAGCATGTTGCGCTCTAGCTTGCCCCTTAACTTATATAAATTTAAGCTTTTGCTAGTCTTTTATACAAGAAGCTTTAAAACGCGAATTCTAGCTTGAAAAAGCCAAGAGTTTGCAAGTTTCCATAATAGACTTTAAATATGCAAAGCTTGTTTTTATTAGACTAAGCATTCACGGATCTTTTTAGTAAAGATTTTAAATTTGCGAAGAACGAAAAATGATAGAGTTTTATATAAGTTAGATGCTAAACATGGAGTAGTTGGATCTCTTTAGAGCTCATAGAGGTTAATTGTGGCTTTTTGCTCCCATCAGCTTAATAAACATTATATAATTGTTAATAAATAAAGTTACTTTAGGTTTTTGCGATTCTTAGTTTAAATCCCTTCGTAGAGATTCCTTCTGGTGAAAGTAAGGTACACATCGAGGTTTTGTCAGTGTTGTGGGGAAATAGGCTACCGATTCCTAACGGCTCGCTACCGTTGTCTAGGTAGTTAAAAGACCACAGGACTTGAAATTTGGCTAGGTCTCTCTAAGATTCTTCAAGTGAACTATAAGCAATTTCAAGCTTTATTAAGTACCAAAAGGTTTTACGAAATGATAGACTAAACATAAAATAAAGCCATAGAAACATAGTATATTTTGGGCGTTATCACAAATCCACGATCACCACACTTAGCTTATTGGCTTCCCTCGAGCAATGGAAGCGAAAGAAAAATCATTTGTCGTGACGTGGAGAAAATTTGAATTTTTAAGAGAGTTTGCATATTAGATAACTTTTCAGGCATAAACATATAACATAGCACCTCACATAGGGATAGTGTTTGATTTTAAATTCAACCGATACAGCCACTCAGATAGGGATTTAAAGGTGTTTTTTCTGAAGAAACACTCAATTTGCACAGACAATAATCTTGGACGCGCTACCATATAGGCATTGTACTTAACAACAAAACCTGACCGAAGGGTAGAACTTGGGTCACTAGAGAGGATCCAATCTAATCTTTAAAAGGCGCCGACAATAAGCCTTTATTTCTTTTAAACTATTCTAAAACGCATATAGAACTTTTTTTTTTCCATATTAAACTAGGCTTAGCACAGGACTTTCTTCATTAATACTTTCAATATTTTTCAGCGACTTAGCATATAGAAAACAGGAGCGCTTGTGAGAATAAGAACTTTGCAAGATACATTTCATGTGATAGGCTTCGGTCTAGTAAATGATGATTAAGCACAAGTTTTAGAGCTTCTAATATACCGGCTCTCTCAAATATAATTTTCAACCAATACCAATGTTCCAGAAAATGTGATAAAGACCATACGTACACATCCGTAACTGACCCGGCATAGAAAACACATATGACTGCAATCAAACCTTAACTCGAACAAGCTAAAGGCATCAATTATCTTGGGTACCAAAGGTGGATACCCGAATATTTTTAAGGCTTAGATTTCTCACAATTTAGTGGACTGGGGTGTGCTAGCTATAATGTCAATCCGGTTGGACTTGCCTTACTAAGAGCATTTTTTAATTTCAAAACATATAATAAAATAATAGTTAGAAAATTTTTAATAGAGCAAACATAGAGGGATATGATTATTTTTTCCTATTTGGCTCCCCTCCACACTTAAGTTTAACATTGCCCTCAATGTGATAACTGACAATAGAGATAAAATAGGGAAAACTAAAGGAAAACGGTACTTCCCAAGGCATAGAGAAATGCATAGCTGTAAGCTAATCTTAAGCATACGTCTTAATTTTCCACATTATTTAAGCTAGAGTACCTGCTTAAGAGTAAACAAAAACACACAAAGAGAGAATATTTTTGTTGATTTAAAAAAAAGAATAGATAAAATATATTTGTAGAAGAATAGAGGAGGAACTCCTCCACACTTAAGTTAAAGCACGGGTTGCCTCCCGAGAAGCGCTTAATTTTCAAGAGAGTCGTTAGCTAGACTCGTATTTTGGGGGTCATTTGTTTGGGAAAAAGGGAGTGACTGCTTCCTCCCCCTGGTCATTACTCTTCGTGATATAGTTTTAGTCGGTGGCCATTGACTATGAACGTCTTTCCATCTTTTCCCTAAAAGTTTTAACAAATTCGGATGGAAATATTGATGTTTCCACCTAAAAGATGTATTACAATAAGGTCCCAACCATCGAGATCTAAGTTTCGGTTGTTTAAATTTGTACTTTGAGTGAAAAAGTAGGACTTTATTTCCTTGCTTGAATTCCTTTCTCATTCGTAATTTTCTGTCATGCCAAACTTTGGTTCTTTCCTTGTATAGATAAGAGTTTTCATATGCTTGGTATCTAAGTTCATTGGAACATTTTTTTCTCACCAGCAGCGATTAAATCTGGGTTGCAATTCTTTAGTGCCTAGTATGCACGGTGTTTAATTTCAAATGGTAAATGGCAGTTCTTTCCATATATTAGTTTGTATGGTGTGGTACCAATAGGTGTTTTGTAGGCAGTGCGAAAAGCCCATAGAGCATCATCAAGTTTTCTTAACCAAATAGCAAGATTGTCTTTAACAGTTTTTTCAAGAATTCTTTTAAGAGCCCTGCTCGTGTTTTCAACTTGACCACTAGTTTGAGGGTGATAAGATGTATAGAAACGGTGATTAACTCTATATCTTTTCATGGTTTTTTCCATTATTTTGTTACAGAAGTGGGTACCTTGGTCGCTGATTAGAGCTTTGGGCATTCCAAAATGGCAAAATAGCTTCTTCAGAAAGGTGATTACTACTCGGGCCTCATTGGTTGGTAAAGATTGAGCTTCGGCCCATTTAGATACGTAATCTACGGCGACTAGAATGTATTCAAACTTATATGATTTCGGGAACGGTCCCATAAAGTCGATACCCCATATGTCGAAAACTTTACATACTTAAATGTTGTTCAAGGGTATCTCATCACGTTTTGATATATTTCCGATCTTTTGGCATGCTTCACATAAGCATACTAGAGTATGAGCTTCTTTAATGATCGTTGGCCAGTAAAATCCTGAATAAAAGACTTTTTTAGCAGTTATGTTTGGTCCATAATGTCCACATGTTGGCCCGTGGTGACATTTATCGAAAATGGTTCGGGTTTCTAGTCCAGATATACAACGTCTGATCATACCATTAGAACATACTTTGAAAAGGTAAGGTTCCTCCCAAAAGTAGTGTTTGAGGTCAGAGAAAAATTTATTCTTTTGTTGATATGTCATCCCTTTTGGTATAATATTACCCACTAGGTAGTTTGCAAAGTCTGCGAACCACGGTTCGTCTTTGGTGTTGATTTCCATAAGAGTTTCTCCGGGAAAGTTATCATCGACTTCACTAACATCGCTTGTCTTATTGTTTTTAAGTTGGGATAAGTGATCGGCTGCAACATTTTTGGTACCTTTTCTATCTTTAATTTCTATGTCGAATTCTTGTAGAAGTAAGATCCATCGAATAAGGCGTGGTTTAGCATCTTGCTTTTTGAGTAAGTGCCTTAGAACTGAATGATCGGTATGAACAATAGTTTTTGAAAGAATAAGATAGGATCTGAATTTGTCAAATGCAAAAACTACAGCCATAAGTTCTTTTTCGGTTACGGTGTATTTTTTTGTTGAGCGGAATTAAGAGTTTTGCTTGCGAAGTAGATCGGGTGAAAATTTTTACCATCTTTTTGACCTACAGCGAAATTACTTGCATCACACATAAGTTCAAACGGAAGATTCCAGTTCAGGCTTACGATCACAGGAGCATATGTGAGTTTCTCTTTCAATGATTCAAAAGCTTTTTGACATACATCGTCGAATTCAAATGGAGTATCTTTTTCGAGCAGTTTAGTTATAGGTCGAGCAATTTTCGAGAAGTCTTTAATGAAATGTCGATAAAAACCAATAAAAAATGGCATGTTCGAGAAAGCTTCTAACACCTTTTTGATATTATTAGGTTTGGAATTTTGAGATCAACATCGATTATTTTTGCTTTGTCGACCTTCAAGTCCTGCATGGACACCTTGTGTTCGAGCACAATTCCTTCTTTGGGACCATCTACGAAAATGACTTTTTCTCCTAGTTTAGGGACGGAGATGAGCGTCTTTAAAGATGAGCGTCTTTACAACGTTGGAGCATTATGTGTCGAAAGAGTTTCCAAAGACAGAGAAATCGTCCATGAATACTTTGACTGATTCTTCGATCATATCGTGAAAGATTGCCAACATACACCTTTGAAATGTGGCAGGAGCATTACATAGCCCAAAAGGCATTCGCCTATAAGTGTATGTACCGAAAGGACACGTGAATGTTGTTTTCTCTTGATCATTAGGATCGATAGGAATTTAAAAATACCCAGAAAAACCATCGAGGAAACAGAAATATTTATTTCATGTGAGTCTTTCTAGCATTTGATCCATAAATGGTAAAGGAAAATGATCCTTTACGGTTGCTTCTTTGAGTTTATGATAATCGATGCATACTCGCCAACTTGTAATGGTTCTGGTTGGAACAAGTTCATCATTTTTGCTGGTGACAACTGTAATACCACCTTTTTTGGGTAAAGGGTTACCCCGATAAAGTATATTAAAACCAAAAAAAGTTAAGTACAAATGGAATGTGGCTGAAGTA
>BQNB010009445.1:8469-86768 GCA_026074375.1 Tanacetum coccineum | reverse complement strand
AAACAACACGACATTTGTTTGTTTATATGGATAATATGATAGTGTCACAGATATTAACATTACAAGTAGATATTGAACCACTTTATTTAATAAGAAATAGTGCACGGCTATCTTTAAAACCATGAGTGTCTATGGTTGGAAAATTATGCATTATCTCAAGACAAGCGAGAAATAATCTGGGTTACTGACAAGATAATAAACCTTGTAGCTCCCACTGAATTAGACAACATTACATTAATGTCTTGTTCAGAAATAAATCACGATGCTTCTACTAGATTTGACAACATTGCAAGTGTTCCATAACCAGTGAAAACAAATAGTGATCTATTTATTTTCTAACTTTCTTTGAAATCTTAATTAGTAGCAATGTACTTGGATTTCAAAAGTTTCTACTATGTAGATGAGGGACTATCCATCAATGCTATTTATTAACTTGAAAAGTAGGCATGCAATTTCCTCCTTAATTTTGATTATAACAAACAAGTAGATAAATCATGCTAGTCTGCCTTTACCAGTTTTGCGGTAGTATTGGTATTTCCTAATCAAAAACTCATAAAGCATCTTACATTAAGATGTTATCATTTGATAGCTTTACATGTTCTCTAGTTATTCGAATGTCTTATATGTTTTAAAATACTCACCACCGAATAAGGGTGATGAAATCTATATGAAAATATAAGTCATGCAATCTACTTAACTTTTAAGTTTGCTATAAGTTTGATTACATTAGGACAATTCCTACGTTCCTATTATGACTTTCCGAAGCAAGAAAGATGATAGGAACAAGTCTCCTTATTCCTTACAAGGAAAAGAGTCTCAGTTTGACTTCTTCAAGAAATAAACAAACCCTTGTTTACGGTTTATCGTTGCATTAATACTATTAATAGAATCGCAAAATTTAATTTTTAGTATTTTTGATAATATTCCTTATATAAAATTAACTACCCATGTTTAAACTTTTTAAATAATTAATTTTCTATAGGCTAGGATCCAACTTGACATACCATCATCACATCAGTTGATTTGCTAGCAATGGTGTATTCAAAAGGTAACTGACGATCAATAATTGCCACCGGTGCAATTCGTAGAACCTTATGGGACTTACTTTATTACAATAATATACTAGTAAGCAAGTTTCATCCTATCTATGCCTTGAGTTTAAGGTCTTACCACTAAATCGATTAAGTTGTCCAATCAAAAACTATGATTATGTAACACTAACGTCTCATGAAAAAGTGTATAATCACCTTGGGATTGCAATCTACATACGTCTCACGCATAGTAAAAAGCATCTGCCAGTGTTCTTACAAATTGAATGGCAATAACTTATTTAAAAAGGGTATAATATTTGACACGGCAAATATGTACGAAGAAGCATGCATACATCTTCGTATCATAAATTTTAATAAAAACTTTACTTAATTAAGTTATTTATTATGGTATTACTTATTTCCTATACATCTAATGTATATATAGTGTTACCTTTTAAAAATTGACGATTCAACGTGTTTTCGAAACTTAAAGATTTTATATTTTATTGCAGGAAAAGATTAAAGAATGATTAAAAACCATTCAAACCCTAGACCATTCGCGACTTCTTAAATAGTATGCAAGGTAAGGAAACTACAACGTAGTCAGGTATTATAAGGTAATGGTATCTACAAGACCAAAGTCTTGATGAGTCTCCCCGAACCTTATCCATGCAACTAAGTAGTACTTTTGCAAATTACGTCATTAATAAAAATAAAACTTTAATTTGAAAAACACATTATGAACTATAAAATAGTCCATAAAAAATCTGATTTCATAATTATTAGTCATGCTTATATTTATTTTTCGAAAAACCCTTTTATTTTCTCACAAGTCCAAACTTAAAATAAAAACAATATAAACACAAAACTAATACACTTAACACTTATTCAAAAACAACACTTAACAATTAAGTCATGCAAATAGCAATTATGATCCTAATTATCTAATAATTAAAAAATATGTATATATTTATGTAAGGCTCCTTCGTCCTAAAAACTCCGGCCACATCCATCGATATAATCGATTGCGAAAACCATATACAAATATATACCACATAGCACATAAAATTTAAGCAACTTTTAGGCCCCGTTAAGACATAGCTAAGGTCTTCCCTAGCTTTTAAAGTCGTGGATCTTACCAAATAAAATTTTAATGTATATGTTTTAATTCTTGATCATCATATTTGCATTAAAACCTTTAACAATTAACAAGATTTATATCACATATCCCTCTATGATAAATTGCATGTATTTATCATGGATGCCGAATTAACAATTAAATTAAACTTAAAACCGATCAATTAACAATTAAACGCATTAAGTTTTAATCTCATAAAATTTTATACAATCTAGAATTCGTCTAATAAATTTTATAACCATTAAAGATTGGAACTTTATACATAAAGATCGAATCTTTATGCATAAAAATGCCCAAAGGGCTTAAAAATTAATCAGGAACCCTAATTTGTCAAATTTTATTATTTTGTAACTACAAATTCTATGCGATGGCTCGTGATGCCACTGTTGGGTTTTTACATCTATTTAACCATTAAATATATCACGAGTATGCAACGGAAAGTAAACACGTATAGAATAACATAGTTAACAATGGATCAAGAAGCGTGTACCTTTTCACAATAAACCTAACACCATTCTTGAATATACGCGTGTGTATAAATTGAATACCACGCAAACTATATTAGAGCTACACCAAAGTATATAACCACTATGGTAGTGCGTACACTACAACGTCACCTGAGATACGCTAGAATAACTAGTACTTGCTTCTGATTCAAAACAACCCAACACAATGACTTTGTATTTGATTAAACGTCATGACGATTTAACAAACCCGCTAAATTAGTTTGTTCAACCTGATTACATGCATAACAATTAATAGCATACGTTGGCTTTGCATGCATTTTCTAGCTATTAAAACAACCAAAGCCAAAGAAAGTATACTAAGCAATATAATCTTTTCATCCACATGTTAAAAATATGCTGCGTCAGCTTATTATTAATTATTTGATGGTCCGCATGGAACTTTAGGGTTATAGTGAAAAAGTCCGACTGACTTGTTTTATTATTAAGAATATCATATCACTCTTCATTTTATGAATATAAAGGTGCTTGTTTAATATAGTCGCTCCGAAACTTGTTCTCACACTTACGACTAGAGCACCTCTTCACTTTTTCATAAGTCGACACGTTATCGAGCACGTAACACGTAGGACAAGGAGCCTTTCCCCTGTACTCCATTAGTTTTGAAACCGATCACCAACCAACACCCCATGGGTTTTGTTTTTTCTACAAACAAGTCTCTCACTATTGTTAATGATACTAATAATAGTTTCTAACGTCTATAACGTTTGTAATTAAAGACCGTTTAATTATTTCGTGAAACATATTAATATAATTAATATACAATAAATATATTAATTATATAAATAAACGTATCCTCTGTGTATACATGTGTGCCCTCTATAGGCTCATGTAATTTCTTAGACATCTATTATTTGATATATGTACATATCCCAACATCTTGCATTGAAAATGAGTGCAACAAAGGGTTTAACAGGAGGATTGACTAATCAGTGTGAAAAGTCAATATACACAAAACATATATAATTAATCCTAAATTTTTGCCTTTTATCACAGCTACCTCCAATTATACTGAGGTGTAGATCACATATATAGGAGATCTCCGAAAATGATATATCAGGTGACCAAGTTCTAAAGTCTACTACAAGCCGACCGCACACTCAGTTTTATTTTGAAATTTGTATCAAAAGGTGGGGAAAACGGAAAGGCTATCCCACACACAATTGAATTATAAGTAGTGTGTGCTCATACAAAGGTGTTAACTATTAAGTGAATACCAAACATGTCATTGAACAAATTTAAAGATTGAATATTTTTTAATTAAAACTAAACATAGAAAAATAAAGGCTAGTAAAATCAAAATGGGTTGTTTAATTTTCTAAAACTCTTGCCCCCACTTGAGTCAAACTTAAGCATATAAAATTAAAATAGGAAGGGTTTAAAAATGGAACAGAAAACTCCCTTGGATTTTGCTCGGTATGATGAAGAGACAGCATGCTCTAAGCCATGCTCCAAGTTTGCTTCGTCGAGCAACTTCTACAATCCCATCAAAAGCATGTATAGCATCCAACTAGTCTGGTTTGGAATGCTTCCTTGCAGCTTGATTAACATACTAGCACCTTCATGTGCATTACCTGAATAGCCAACGAAAGTCTAATAACCAGAAAGTATAAACCCGGTAAAAGGAACTCATAGAACAAAATAGACATAATAGTACATGAAACAAAATTAACCTAACTCACTTCGTAGGAATCCTATCACTGGTACGCAATATTATTGTATGCAACAAGTTTTAAAACCACTTGGTGAGCCCAAGTAGACGAGGGAAGTCCCTCGCGAGGGTGTTCCAGGATAACATACCCACAAAGGTTCGCTTTACCAAATGTATGAGGTTTTGTAAAAATTTAGACCTTATTTGAGGTTTGGCAGGAAGGTTATGGCGTAACCCAAGGGATGATAACGTCATAACCATGTGCAAATTAATTTTGATAAAATTTAGAATCATACTCCATTTACGGCGTAACCATGTAGAGCTTACGTAGTATACTACACTTGTTCTGGCGTAACTAAAGTGGTAACGCCCAAGTACAAAAAATTGTACCACATGAATTACGAGTTTAACGGACCCTCGAATTCCATTCCTTGGCTGTATAGAAACATGCAAACTGAGTAAGAAATATACAAACCAGCTAAATACCGAAAGGAAATGAAATAAATTAAAAGGATAGGTCGGGTTTTCTCCCGATAAGCAATTTTCTTTTTTAAACAAGTCTTTAAGTTAGACTCAAGCCTCCATCACAAGCTACTTGGACATCTTCAAACATGTCTAATCCTCTTGTCATCTTGGCTCTTACACCAAAATCTCCTCAAACCTATGATTCATCAGATGTCTTAACCTGACACACTAACAAACTCGTAGCAATTAAAATGTGTAATAACAATAAAAGCTTTAGCAAAAGAAGTGGAGCACACATTAATGGCAAATACTTGACTCAGGAATACCACATGAATAAAAAATACAAGGTTTGCAATCTCAATATTTAGAACATGGCGGCATAGAAAATATTTTTAAAAGTTTCAAGCAATGCGCAAGAACAAATCTTTTCGGTTTCCCCGTTGGAGCCTAGTTTAGATATATGCCGCAACAAGCACTACCAAGTTACGCCATAACCAAGTCTGAGAAGAAAATTTTTTATATATTTATTTCACATAAACAAGCACACAAGTATATAGAAATAAGAGAAGGACAGAGGGTCAAGCACTCACAAACACACAAACACATAACATATTTTAATCAAACAATTAAAAACTACAAAAACCGTTCCCCGGTAACGATGCCAAAAACTTGATGCGTGATTTCCTTTAACATAATCTACGTCAGGTTTTACATTTATAAAACCCTAACTACCTCGACTATTACTACACACTAAAGAGTAGTGTACCCTATCGTGTTTAGTATAGTGATTGGTAAGTACGGGTGTCAACCCAAAGAACGGTTTGTGCCTCTAACTGTCTAATTGAAATAACATTCTACCTAAGAAAGTAGTAAAGAAAGCATTTTGGAGTTTTAAGATTATTTTAGGATTATTAGGTGGTAAGCCTTACTGTCGAAAAGGGAATTGGTATAGTGGCAGACAACTAGAAAGGATGAACGCATTTAATTACTATGATCTTATGTGCAATGTCTAATAACAACCTTAACGAAAGTCTAAATTCATTAAGTCAAATTTGTAGTTGAAGCCTAACCTAGGTTTACTGAGTGGAATTTACTGGCAAGGAAAATTTCACAATTAACGGTGATTAATGGTTTCCTTACGGTAATGTGTCAGAACAGTCTAAAGTGTAAGCTGACAACTAACATGATTGGTCATCCCGCAGTTAATTGTGTGCAAGGTTCATTGGGATCATATAGTTCCTAGCGCATGCTCACCCTTAAAACAAAATACAGGAAACCAACTAAAATTGCAAGAAAGACAAAAAGATCATGAAATAATAATCAAAGGATAATTAAATAAATTAAATGCCAACAACCAATAAATAAAGCATAAAGAATCACAACATTAACTAATTATATTACTAGATCCAATCATAAAGAGTTGAAGTATAATTACAGATGTGTTATACTAGTGCTTGTGATCTTCTAGTCGAATGCCTTGGAAAATCCTGAAGGGTTTGCCCCTATACTAGCTTCTCGGACCCTTCTTTTTCCCTTCTCTTGCTGTCGGCTAAACACACCAGGAATGGATGATTATTATGGCTGAATTTGCCCTCAATTTATAGATTTCTGATTGGTTATGGCGTAACTGATGCGTTTGGTTACGCCGTAACCATACTGATGTAGACTTTCCATGATGCAGGCTTCAAATTGGTTACAGCGTAACTGATGCGTTTGGTTACGCCGTAAACATTACTATGATGAGTTATCTCCAGCGTGGCCGGTTATGGTGTAATTGATGTGTTTGGTAATGACGTAAAGGATGTGGTTATGGCGTAAGTGAAGTGTTTGGTTACTGCGTAACCCTGCAGCACAATTGTAGTTATTACAAACTTGTGACTCTTCAGTTGCGATCCGACTTTAATCCAAAACACGAAAGTTGTAGATATTGATTTCTTCTTTTCATGGCCGCTTGAATCAACTTTAAATGAGTTAGTATGAAGAAGTTATGGTCAAAATACTAGAGCACATTTCCAGAATATTTCTTTAACTTTTTGGCTTCGTTTCTTCACATAATTCTTTCATGAGCCTTTCATAATAACTTCAAATCATAAGTGAATAACTTCATATATATTTCTTTAGTAGAAGCATTCATTATTCAAGTCATTTTGCTCCAATGCATTGTCTATCCTGTAAATGTAAATATGAACGTTTTAAGTATCAAATCTATATTAAAGCTGTATAAAACAAGGCAATAAACATGGGATTTTGATATTGGAAAAGTATCAAGTATTTGATGTTATCACTTATCTATGTCATTTTTTTAGAATGGTAATTTTTTACACCTATACTACCTATCTCACAAATGCCTCCAGCGAGGCTTGAACCTACAACCTCTATGTAAAATACCTTTGATTGCAATTAAAACGAAGTTAAGAACAAATCAAAGCATGATCACATATAAATCAAACTATATGACAAACAATGAAAATTAAAAACACACGACACTCCTAAAATGCATGAAATAAAAGATTAGGTTGTCTCCCAAAAAGCGCTTTTTCTTTATTAACGAGTTTTCTAGCTAGACTCAGAGTCACTCTTCCTAGGTATCATGACAATGTTCCAAGTCGATGATATCGCTTGACCTTTCTTTGTGGAAATTGATTGAAAAGTTGTATCAAAATTTTCTCCATTGAGGTTAATTATTTCAATCTTAATGTGCCACACACCATCTTCTTCTTTTGGTGGCCTTTTCCAATCTATTTTCTTTTCAATCAAATGCTTCGATTCCCACGTGTTTCCCTTAATATTAGTAGGTACAACTCATAGGAACTTCACCATTTTCCTAAACACTATGACATATTTAAATGGATTGAGTTTGATGTCCTTAGCTATTTCCAACTCCCCAGGTAAATGGTCTTTCATAAAATCTTTCTCTAGATAGTAAGGGGTTCGGCACCTATATAATTCGTACTAGATCGCGATTCGTAGGACTTCCATTTTGATAAGGTAGTCCAATATGGTGTATCCACATGACCTAGGCAGATTTCCTTAACTCTAAATATTGATCTAGTGACTCCTTCTCCTGTCGCTATTTTGGCTTTCTTACAATCTATTATGGCACTAGTTGTTGCTAAAAATCATCTTCCTACAAGTAAGGGGCACATAGGGTCCTTTTCCATATCTATGATGTAAAAGTCCTCTAGAAGTTTTAGCTTCCCTATGTGTACCTCTACATTCTTCACAATTCCTACGGGATACGATCTAGTTCCATTCGCTAACCCTAGGATATTCTCAGAAAGAAAAAAAAAAGAAAGGAAAAAAAAAAAAAAAATTAAGAAAGAAAAAAATTAGAGAGAAGAAAAAAGTTAAAAGAAAGAAAAAAATAAAAAAGAAAAATAAAAAAAAAAAAAGAAAGAAGATAAAAGTTAAAAAGGGATTAAAATAAAAAAAAAAAGAAGAGAAAAAAAGATTAAGAAAAAAAGAAGAGATAAATAGATAGAAAAGAAAAAGGAAAGAAAAGAAATAAAGAAGAAAAAGGAGAATTAAAAGAAGAAAAGGAAAAAGAAAAAAGGAAAGAAAGGGAACAAAAAAAAAGATAGATAAAAAAAGGAAAGAAAAAAAGAAAGAAAAAGAGAGAGATAGAAAAAGAAGAAAATAAAAAAAAGAAAGTTAAAAAGGAATAAAAGAAAGATAAAAAAGTAAGAAAGATAAAGAGGAAAAAGGAAGAAGAAAAAAAAGAAAATAAAAAAAAAAAAAAGATAAAAAAAGAAAAAGAGAAAGGGGGTTCTAAAAAGGAAGAAAAGGAAAAAAAGAAGAAAAAAAGAAAAAAGAAAAGTAATAAAATAAAGAAAAGAAATTAAAGAAAAAGAAAAAAAGAGAGAAAAAAAAAGAAGAGAAAGAGAGAAAATAGAAAAAAGAACAAAAATTAATAAGAAAAAAGAAAAGGAAAGGAAGAAAAAAAAGAAGAAAAAAAAAAAAGAAAAGGAGAAGTAGAAAAAAAGAAAAAAATAGAATTTAGGAAAAAGAGAAAAAAAAAAGAGAAAAAAGAAAAAAAAAAAAAAAAGTTAAAGAAGAAACGAAAAAGAATAGTATAAGAAGAAAGCAGAAAAAGGAAAAGAATAAGAAAAAAGAGAGGAAAAAAAGAAAAACAGAGTAAAAAAAAAAAGAGAGAAAAAAAACGAAAAAAAAAAAGAAAAAGGAAAGAAAGAAAAAAAAAGGAAAAAAGAAGGAGAAAAAAGAAAGGAAAAAAAAAAAATATATGAAAGAAGAAGTATTAAAAAAAAATTAAAGAAAAGGAGAATAATTAGAGAAAAAAAAAAAGATTAAAAGAAAAAGAAGTTAAAAAGAAAAGAGGAGAATATAGGAAAAGAAAGTTAAAGAGAAAGAAGAAAAGAAAAAAAAAAATTATAGAGAAAAAAGAAGATAGAAGAGAAGAAGAAAAAAAAGAAAAGAGAAAGGTAAGAAAATTAAAGGAGAAAAAGAAAGAAAGGAAAAAGGAAAAAAAGAGAAAATAAAAAAGGAAGAAAAAAAAGTTAAAGTAAAGAAAAAGGAGATAAAAAAAAAAAAAAAAAGAGTAAGATAAATAAGAGAGAAAGAAGAAAAAAGGGAAAAAAGAAAGAAAATAAAAGAAGAAAGAAGAAGAAAGAAAAGAAAGGAAAAAAAAAAAAAGATAAGAAAAAAAAAAAAAAAAAAAAAAAGGAAAAAGAAAAGAAAATATTAAAAGAGAAAGAGGGAGAAAAAGAAAAGTTAAAAGTTAAAAAAAAAAATAAAAAGAAGAAAAAATTAAAAGTAGAAAAAGAAAAAAAGAGAAAAAAAAAAAGAAAGAAAAAGGCCAAAAGGAGATAGAAGGAAAGGTTTAGGAAAAAGAAAAAAAAAGAGAAAAAAAAAAAAGAGAAGAAAAAAAAAAAGAAGTAAGAGAGAAAAAAAAAAAAAAGAGAAATAAAGGGAAAAAGAGGAAAAAAAGAAGAAGAAATAAAAAAGAGAGTAGAAGAAAAAAAGAAAAAAAGAAAATTAGGTTAAAAAGAGTAAAAAAGAAGAAAAGGAAGAATAGGAAAAAAAAAAAAAATGGAAAAAAGGAGAGAAAAAAAAAGAAGGGAAAAGAAAAAGAAAGAAGAAGAAAAAAGAGAGCTAAGAAGAGAAAAAGAAAAAGACAAAAAAGAAAAGATTTAAGAATAAAGAAAAAAAGAAAGAGATTAAGAGAAAGAAGAAAAAGTAAAAAAAAAAAAAAATAAAAGAAAAAATAGAAAAAAAAAAGAAAATTAAGAAGAAAAAGAAAAGAGAAAAAGAAGTAAATTAAAGTAAATAAGAAAATAAAAAAAAGAAAAGAAAAGGAAAGAAAAAAAGAAGGTAAAAAAAAGTAAAAAAAATTTAAAAGGAAGTTAAAAAGTTAAAAAAAGAAAGAGAGAGAAGAAATTAAAAGAAAAAAAGGAGGAAAAAAGAAGAAAAAAAAGAAAAAAAGAAAAAAAAAAAAAAGAAATAAAAAGTAGAAAAAGAAATTAAAGAGAAGAAGAAGAGAGTAAAAATAAGAGGAAAAAAAAAAAATAAAAGAAAGAAAAAGAAAAGAGTAAGAAAAAAGAAAAAGAATAAAGAGGAAGATTAAATAGAAGGAAGAAAAGAAGAAAAAAGGAAGGAGAGAAAAAAGAAAAAAGAAGGAGGAAAAATAAGAAAAAAGGAGAAAAAGAAAGAATAAAAGAAAAAAGAAGAAGAAAAAGTAAAGGAATAAGAAAAAGAAGGAGAGAATTAAGATTAAAAAAAAGAAGAAAAAGAGAGAAAGAATAGAAATAAGAAAGAAAACGAAAAAGAGAAAAAAAAAAAAGATTAAAGAAGAGGAGAAGAAAAGAAGGTAAAAAAAATAAGAGAAAGAAAGAAGAAAAAAGGAAAGAGAAAAAGGAAAAAAAAAGGAAAGATAAAAAGAGGAAAAAAAGGTAGAAAAAGAAGGTAAGTTAAAAAAAAAGAGGAGAGTAAGAGAAAGAAAAGAAATTATAAAAGAAGAGGAAGAAGAAAAGAAAAATTAAAAGAGAAGAAAGGAAAAAAAGAGAGAAAAAGAAAGAAAAAGAGAAGGAATTAAAAAAGATTTTAAAAAGAAAGGGAAGAACAGAAAAACAGAAAAAAAAGTCAAGAACACAGAAAAGAAATAAAGAAAGAAGGAAAAAAGATTAAGAAGAAAAAGGAAAAGAAAAAGAAATAAGAGAAGAGGAGAAAAAAAAAAAGAGAAAGAAGAGTAAAAAAAAAAAAAGAAAAGAAAAAAAACAAAAAAAAAGGAGAAAAGAAAGGAAAGAAGAAAAAGCAGAGGGTAAAAAAAAAGAATTATAAAAGGAAAGGAAGAAAATAAAAAGAAAAAAACGGGTAAAAAGTGATAAAAGAGGAAGAAAAAGTAAGAAAAAGGAAACAAGAGAGGAAACAAAAAAGGAAGAAAAGAAAGAAAGAAAAGAAAAAAGAAACAAAATAGAAAAACACAAGAAAAAAAAAAAGAAGAGAGAGGAACAAAAAGAATAGAAAGAAAGAGAAAGAGAACGAAGAGAGAAGAAAGAAGGGGAGAAAAAAAACAAAAACAAAAGAAAATTAAAAAGAAAAAGAAATAAAAGAAGAAAAAAGAAAAAAAGAAAAATAAAACAGAAGGGAGAGAGAGAGAGGAAAAAAAAAAAAAAAAAAATAAAAAAAAATATAGAAAAGTAAAAAAAAGTAAAGAAGAAAGAAAAAGAAGAAAGAGAAGAGACATTATTAAAAAAAAAGAAATAAAAAAGAGAAGAAAAGAAAAATTAGAGAAAAAAGGAAGAAAAAAAAAAGAAAGAATTAAATTAAAGGGAGATAAGTAAAAAGAAAAAAAAAGAAAAAAAAGTATGAAAAAGAAAAAATGAAAAAAAAAAAAAAAAAAAGAAAGAATAGAAAAAAAGTTAAGAAGAAGAAAGAAGGAAGAAAAAAGAAAAAAAAAAAAAGAAAAATTAAAGAAAAGATCATAAAAGAAAAGATAAAGAAAAAGGAGGAAAAAGAGGTGGAAAAGAAAAAAAAAATAAAAAGTAAAAAGAAGTAAAAAAGAGAAAAGAAAGAAAAAAGAAAATAAAGAGAGTAAAAGAAGTTAGAACAATTAAAGAAAGGAGGAAGGAGAGAGAGAAAGAGAAGAAAAGAGGTAAAAAAGAGAGAAAAAAAAGAAAAAGAGAAGAAAGAGAAAAAGAAGAAAAAAAAAAAAAGAAAAGAATAAAGAAAGAAAGAAGAAAGAGAAAAAAGAGGAGGAAAAGAAAAAGAAAAAAAATTTTAAAAAAGAAAAGAAAAAGAAAAAGAAGAGGAAAAGAGGAGAAAAGAAAGAAGAAAGGAAAAGAAGGTAGGTAGAAGAAGGAAAAGAAAAAAAGAAAGAAAAATTAGTGGAAAGGAGGAAAAAAAGAGAAAAGAAGAATAGGAAAAAGAAAAAGAAAAAAAAAAAAAGATTAATAAGAGAAGGAAAGAGAAGGAAAGAAAAATTAAGAGAAATTAAAGAAAGATAAGAAAAAGGATAAAGAAAAAAAAAAAGTTAAGAAAAAAAAAAAGGGAGAAAAGAGAAAAAAGAAAATAAAAAGAAAAGTAAAAAAAAGAAAAAAAGAAAAAATAGAAGAAAAAAAAAAAGAAAGAAAAAAAAGGATTAAAAGAAAGAAGAAAAAGGAGCAGGATATAATAAAAAGGAGAAAAGGAAAAGAAAAGAAAAGGAAAAAGATAATAAGAGTAAGAAAAAAATAAAAGAAAAGGAAGAAGAAAAAAATAGAAGGAATAGAAAAAAAAAAAAAAAATTAAAAAAGATCAAAGAAATTAGAAGAGAAAAAGAGAAAAAGGAGAAAAAAAAAAGAAAGAAAAAAAAAAAAAAAAAGTTAAAGAAGAAAAAGAAGCGAAAAATAGAAAAGGAAAAAATAAAAGGAAAAAAAGAAAAAAGAAAAGAAGGGGGTAAAAGAAAAAAGAAAGAAGAAAGAAAAAGAAAAAGAAAGAAAAGAAAGAAAAAAGGGAGAAAAGAAAAGGAAAGAAAAAAAAGGAGAATAAGAAGAGAAAAAAGGGAGTTAAGATTAAGAAAGAAAGAAGTTTATAGAGAAAAAAAGAGTAAGAAAAAAAAATAAAAAGAGAAAAGAAAGAAAAAAGAAAGAAGAAAGGATAAAAGAAAAAGAAGAGAAAAAAAAAAGAATTAAAATAGAAGGAAAAAAAGAAAAAAAAAGAGAGAAAGAAAAGGAAAAAAAGAAAAAAAAAGAAAAAAAAGGAGAGTAAAGAGAAATTAAAAAAAAGAGGAAAAAAGAAAAAAAAAAGAGAGAAAAGAAAAAAGTAAAGAAAAGAAAGAGTAAGAGGAAGAAGACAAGAAGATAGGAGAAAGAGAAAAGAAAAGAAAGGTAAAAGAAAGTAGATAGAAAAAAAGAAAGAAGAGAAAAAGATATTAAGAAAGAGGAAGGGGAAATTTAAGAAATAATTAGGGTTAAAAGGAAAGAAAAAAGAGAAAAGAGGGAAGAAAGGAAAAAAAAAAGAAGAGGAAGAAAGAAAATAGAAGAAAAAGAAAAAGAAAAGAGAAAAAGAGATTAAAAATAAAAAAGAAAAGAAAAATTAAAATCAAGGGTAGAAAAAAAAAGAAAAGAAAAAAAAAATAAAGAGAAAGAGAAGAAAAAAAGGGAAGTAAAAATAAAAAAAAAAAAAAAAAAAAGAAATTAGAAAGAAAGGAAAAAAAGAAGAAAAAAAAAAAAAAAAGTAAAAGGGAGGAAAAAAGAAAAAAAAGAAAGAAAAAAGATGAGAATAAGAAAAAGAAGAATAGAGAGAGAAAAAAAAATTAAGGATAAAAAGAGCAAAGAAGAGAAGAGAAAAAGGGATAAGAAAGAGAAAAAGAAGAAAAAAGAAAGAAAGAAAGTATTTAAGGAATTAGGAGAAGGAAGAGAGAAGTAAAAAATAGAAGTGAAAAGAAAATAAACAAGAGAAAAAAAAAAGAAAAAAATAAAAGAAAAAAAAAGGCTTAAAAAGAAGGAACGATAAAAAAAAAGGAAATAAAAAAATAAAAGAAATAAAGAAGAAAAAAACAAAAAAGAGAGGTATAAGTAAAGAGAAAAAAAGGAATTAAAGAAAAGATAATTAAAAAAGAGAAGAGAAAATAAACAAGAAATAAATAGAAAAAAAAAAAAAGAAAAAAGAAAAAAAAAGAAAGAGAAAGAAAAAGAGAAAAAAGAAAAAAGGAAGACAAGAGGTAAGACAAGAAGAGAAAATAAAGCAAGCGAAAGGAAAAAAAAAAAATAAAGGAAAGAGAAAAGAAAAAAAAAAGAAAAAAAAAAAAAGAAAAAAAAGACAGCAATTAAAGAAAAGAAGAAAGAACAACAAGAAAAAAAAGTTAAGAGAAAAATATATGAAAGAAATAGAAAAAAGGAAAAAGAAGAGAGGATAAATCTAAAAAGAAAATAAAAAAAACAAGACAAAGAAGTGAGAAAGATGAAGAAAAAAAAAAGGTTACAAAGAAAGAAATAAAAAATAAAACTAGAAAAAATAAAGGAAAGGAAGGGAGGCCAGAAGAGAAGAAAAAGAAAAATAGAAAAAAAAGAAAAAGAGAAAAGAAAAAGAACGAAGAAAAAGAAGATAAAGATATAAGAGGAAAGAAGGAAAAAAATAAGAAAAAAAGTAGAAGGAAAAAAGAAGAGAAAAAAAGGATTTAAATCAACAGAAGAAGGAAAGACAAAGTTAAGAAAAGAAAAGAAAAGAGAAAATTAAAAACATAGGCGAACAACAGAAACAAACAAGTATAAAAATAAAAAAAGGAAGTAAATAAAAAAGAGAGAAAGAAAGAAAAAAAAAGAATAGAAAGGAAATAAAAATACAAGAAGAAAAGAGGGAGAGAAAAGAAGAAGAAAGAGGATTAGAAAAAGGAAAATTAAGAATGAAGAGAGAGAGGAAGAGAAAAGAAAGAGGAAAGGATTAAAAGAAGAGGTTAAGAGAACAGAAAAAAAAAAAAGATACAGAAAAGAAGAAAGAAAAGTTACAAAAAAAGGTTAAGTAAGAATTAAAGAGAAAAAGAGAAAAAAAGAAGAAGAGAAAATAAGGAAGAAAAAACAAGAAAAGAAAAAAGACAGAAGGAAGCTAAAAAAAGAAAGAAAAGAAAGAAAGAGAAAAAAAAAAGTAAGAGTGAAAAAAAGGAGGCCATAGGAAAATAGAAAAGGGATTAAGAGAGAAAAAAGAAAAAAAAGAGCTAAAAAAATGAAAAAAAACATAAAAAGAAAAAGGACAAAAAAATAGGGGAAGAAAGAAAAAAAGAAAAAGAGGAAAAGAGCCGAAGAAACAAAGACACAAAAAAACAAGAAAAAAGTGAAAAAAATAGTTTAAAAAAAGAAAAGTAAACAGAAGAGTTTTAAAGAAGAAAGAAAAGATAAAAGGAAAAGCAATAGAAGAGAACAACAAAAAAAGGAATTAAAAGAGAGAAAAGAGAAAAAAAAAATAAAGGAAAGAAAAAAGGAGAGGGAAAAAGAAAAAAGAAAAAGAAAGAGAGACAAAAAAACAGCAGGAAGAACAACAGAATAAAAAGCAAAAAGACAAAAACACAGGCAAGAGCAGGTAAAGACAGAGAAAGAAGAAAAAAAAAAAGAAGGAGAAAGAAAAAAAGGAAAAAAACAAAAAGAAAAAGGAAGAGAGAAATTAAAAAATTTAGAAAGAAGCGAAAATAAGAAAAGAAGAAAAAAAAAAGACGGAAGAGAAAAAGAAATAAAAAAGGAAAAGAAGTCTAAAAAAGAAAAGTAAAAAAAAATTAAATAAAAAAAGTTTTAAAAAGAAAAGAAAAAAGATAAAAGAGAAAAAAAAACAATAGGAAAAACAAAAGAAAGTGAAAAAAAGAAGGGAGGAAAAAAGAGGGAAGAAGAAGAAGAAAAAAAAAAGAAAAGGAGGAGAAGTAAAAGAAAAAGAAGAAAAAAAAAAAAAAAAGAAAAAAAAAAAAAACGATAAGAAATAAAAAAATAGGAACAAAGAAAAAAAAAGAAAGAAAGAGAGAAGTGCAGAAGAAGATAAAGAAGAAAAAGGGAAAAAGAAGAAATAAAAAAGAAAAGAAGACGAAATAAAAAGGAAAAATGAAAGAGAAAAAGAGAAAAAAAAAGAGAAGAGACAAGAAAAGAAAGCAGGAGTAAAGAAAAAAAAGAAAAAAAAAACAAAAAAGAAAAAGGAGGCGAAAAGAAAAAAAGGAGGAAGAAAAAGAGAAAAAAAGGGTAAGAACAGGAAGAAAGTAAAAAGGGGGAAAAGGAATATAAAATAATAAACAGAAGATAGATAAGAAAAAAGAGAAAGAAGGAAGAAGAAAAGAGGTAAAAGAAAAAACAAAAAAGAATTAAGAAAATAGATAGAGAACACTGAGAAAGGAGAGAAAGAAGAAAGGAAAGAGGAAAAAGAAAAGAAAAAAAAAAGAAAAAAAAGAATTAAAAGAAAAGTGAAAAAATTAGAAAAAAGAAAAAGTTAAGAAAAAAGAGGAGAAAAGAAAAAAAAGAGTAGAGAAAGAAAAAAAAGGAAACAAAAAAGACAGAGAAGGTCAAAAAAAAGAGGAAATAAAAAAAGAAAGAAAGAAAGAAAAAAAAAATAAAAAAAAGGAAAAAAGAAAAAGAAAAAAAGGAAGAATTAACTAAAGAGCGAAGATAAATAAATTAGAAAGAAAAAAAGAGGAAAAGGAAAAAAGAAAAAAAAGCGAAAAACAAAGCAGAAGAAGCCAAGCAAGGAAGTAGAGAGAGAAAAAAAAAAGAAAACAAAAAAAAGAGGAGATTAAGAGAGGAGGAAAGAAAAGGTAAATAACAAAAAAGAAAAAGAAAATAATTAAAAAAAAGATGAAAAAGGTTATAAAGAAAGAAAAAAATTAAGATAAAAGGTAAAAAAAAAAAGAAAAGAAAAAAAAGGGAAAAAAAGTAAGAAAAGTTAAAAGAAAGAGGAAAAAAAAAAGAGAAATAGAAAAAAAAAAAAAGAAAATAAGAAAGATAATGAAAAAAGAAAAAAGAAAAGAAAAAAAAAGAAAAAAGAGAGAGAGAAAAAAAGAAGAGGAAATAAGGGATAAAAGGTAAAAAAGAAAAAAGAGAAGAAGAGAAAAAAAAAAAAAAGAGAGAAAAAGAATGATAGAAGAAAAAAGAAGAATAGAAAAAAAGATAGAAAAAAAAAATAAAAAAGAAAAAGAAATAAGAGAAAAATTAGAAAGAAATAATAAAAGAAAGAAAAAGAGAGAAAGAAAAAAGAAAGAAAAAAGGGGAGAAGAAAAAAGTTTTTAGAAATAAAAGAGAAAGTAGAAAAGAAGAGAAGAGAGAAAAGAAAAAAAAAAAAGAAGAGAGAGGAAAGAAAAAAGAAGAAAGAAAAGGGCAAAAAAGGTAAATGAAAGATAAAAAGTAGAAAAAAGAAAAAAATAGAAAAGAGAGAGAAAAAAAAAGAGACAAAAAGAAAAGAAAAGAAAGAAGAATAAGGGAGAAAAAAGGACAAAGAAAAATAAGAAAACAGTAGAAAAGAGAAAAAAAGAAATAAAGAGAATAAAAAGAGAAAAGAGAAAGAAAAAAAAAGAAGAGGGAGAGCAGAACGAAACATGAAAGAAAAAAAAAGAAAAAAAGAAAAGAAGGAAAAAAAAAAAGAAGCGTAGAAGAAAAAAAGAAGATGAAAAGAAAGAAGAAAAAGAAAGAGATAGAAAGGAAAACAGAAAAAGAGAATAAGAAGAAGAAAAAAAAAGAAAAGTTAAGAAGCTTAGAAAAAAGTTAAGAAGAGGAAAAAAAGGAGAAAAAAGGGGTTAAAAGGGAGAAAAAGAGATTATTAGAGAGTTTAAAGAAAAAGTTAAAAAAAGAGAGAAAAAAGAAAAGTAAGGAAAAGAAAAAAAGAAAAAAGGAAAAAAAAAAAATAAAAAAGAAGAGTTAAAAAAAGTTATAAAAGGAGAGAAAAAGAAGGAGGAGAAAAAAAAAAAAGAAAAGCGATAAAAAGGAAAAAAAAAAGAAAAGAAGAAAGGAAATAAAAAAAAAGAAAAAAGTAAATAGAAAAAGAAAAGTTTAAAAAAAAAAAGAAAAAAGAATAGAGAAATAAGAGAGGAGAGGGTTAAAAAAAAAGAAAAGTAGAAGAGAGGAGAAAGGAATATAGAAGAAGAAGAATAAGAAAGAAAAATAGAAAAATTATTAAAAGAAAGGAAAAAGATTAAGAAAAGAAAAAAGAAGAGAAAGGAAAAAAAAAAAAAGAAAAAGAAAGAGAAAAGAAAGAGAAAAAAAAGAGAAAAAAAAAAGAAAAGAAAAGGTAGATTAGAAATAAAAAGTTATAATAGAAAAAAAAAGAAAAAAATAAAAAAAAAAAAAAAAAAATAAAAAAGAAAAAGTAAAAAAATAAGGAAAAAAAAAAAAAAAAAAAAGAAAAAAAAAAAGAAAGAAAAAGAAAAGGAAAGGAGAGAAGAGAGAAAAAAAGGGAAAAGAAAAAGAAAGAGAAATAGAAAAAAAGAGATAGAGAAGAGAAAAAGAAAGAAGAAAAGAAAAAAAAGAAAAAGTAGAAAAAAAAAAAAAGAAGAGGGGAAAGAAAGAAGAAGAAAAAAAAGAGAAAGAGAAAAAAAAAAAGAGAAGAATTAAAGAAAAAGAAAAAAGGAAAGGATAAAAAAAGAAAAATAGAAGAAAAAGAGAGAGAGAGAAAAAAGAAAAAACAGGAGAGGAACAAAAAAAAAGAAAAAGAGAAAAGAAATGAAAGGAGGGTAAAAAGAGAGGAATTAAAAAAAAAAAAAAGAAGAAGGAGGAATAACAGAAACAAAAAAGAAGAAAGAAAAGAAAAAAAAAACATTAAAGAGAAAAAGAAGCAGCGAAAAAGAAAAAAGATTACGGAAAAAAAGATAAAAAAGGAAGATATAGAAAGAGAAAGAAATAAAAGGAGGAGGAAAGAGAAGCAGAAGCGGAAAAAGATTAGAGAAAGATAGAGAAAAATTAAGAAACAAGAGAAAGAAAAGAAAAAGGTAGAAATAGAAGAGAGAAAATTAGTTAAAAGAAAGAAAAAGGTTAAGGAAAGAAAAAAGGAGAAAAGAAAAAAGAAAAAAAAACTAAAAGAGGAATAGAAAAGAAAAGAAGAGAAAGAAGCAAAAGACAGAAAAAAGAAAAAAAGTTTAGAAGAGAATTAAAGGAAAAAAAAAAACGAAATTTAAAGGAAAGAAGGAAGCGAAAGAAAAGAAATTAAGGAAAAAGAAAGACAAAAAAAAAAAGAAAAAATAAGAAAAGAGAGTAAAAAGCTAAAAACAAGAGATAAAAGAACTTAGAAGTAAAAAAAGAAGGAAAGAGGGAAAAAAGGAAAAAAAGAAGACTCAAAAAAAGAAAGAAAAAAAAGAAGAAAAAGAAAAAAGAGAGATAGAAAAAAGCAAGAAAAAAGAAAGGAGAAGAAGAAAAAAGGAAGAAGGAGTAAAAGAAGAAAGAAAAAAAAAGAGAAAAAAACAGTTAAGAAGAAGTAAAAAATAAGAAATAAAAAAAAGAGAAGTAAAAATAAGAAAGTGAGAGAGAGAAATAAAAAAGGAAAAAATAGGGAGAGAAAGCGAGAAAAGAAAAATAAAAAAGAAGAAAGAAAGGAGAGGAAAGAAAGAAAAGAAAAAAGAATAAAAAGATAGGAAAAGACGAAGAAGAGAGTGTTAAAAAAAGGAATAGAAAAAGAGAAAAAAGTAAAAGAAGAAAAGAAAAAAGAGAAAGAGAAAGAAAATAAAAAAAAAAAAAAAAAAAGAAAAAAAATCAAGAAAAAAAAAATAAGAAGTATAGAAAAAAAGAGAAAAAAGAAGGAGAATAAAAATAAAGAAGAGGTAAAAAAAAAAGTAGAAGAGGAAGAAAAGTAAAAAAAAATAGAAAGGAAGAAAAGGAGAAGAAAGGTAAAAGAGGAAAAAAAGAAAAGAAAAAAAGAAGGAAAAGAAATAAAGAAAGAAAAGAAAAAATAAAAAAATTAAGAAGAAAGAAAAAAAAAAGTTTAAGAAAAGGGGGATAAAAGAATAAGAAGTAGAAGAAAATTAAAGGAATAAGAAAAAAAGAGAAAAGAGAGAAAAAAAGGAAAAAAAAGAAGAAAAAAGGAGAAGAAGGGAGAGGGAAAAAAAGAGAAGAAAAAAAGAAAGAAAAATAAAAAAAAAAAAGAAAAGAAAGAAAAGGGAAGAAGAAAGGAGGGGAAAATAAATAAGAAGAAAAAAAAAGAAAAAAGGGAATTAAAAAAAAAGAAAAAGAAAATAGGAGAAGGGGGAGAAAAGGATAAAAGAAAAAGAAAAAAGAAGTATTAGCAAAAGAAGAAGAAGAAGAAAAGAGAAGAAAAAAAAGAAAAAAAAAAAGGGAAAAAAGAGAGAAAAAAAGTAAAAAAAAAAAAAAAATTAGAGGAAAAAAAAAAGAAGAGGAAAAGAATAAGAGAAATAAAGAGGGGAAAAAAAGATTAAAAAAAAGAAAAAATTAAATAAAATTAGAAAGAGATTAAAAAGAAAAATAAGGAAAGAGAAAAAAAAGAAAGGAGAAAGAAGTTAGAGAAAAAAAAAGATAATTAAAAAAGGAAAATAAGAAAAAAGAAGAAAAAAAAAAAAGGAAAAAGAAGGAAGAAATTAGAAAAAAAGTAAGAATAGGAAAAAGGGTAAAGAGAGAAAAGAAGAAAAGAAATAAAAAAAAAAAGAGAAGAAAAAAAAAGAAAAAAAGAAGACAAATTAAAAAAAAAAAGAAAAATTAGAAAGGGGAAGTAAAGAGAAAAAAGAAAAAAATAGAAAGGTAAAAGAAAAATAAAGAAAAAGTAAAAGAAAAAAAAAGAAGGGAGAAAAGTAAAAAAGAAAAATTAAAAAAAAAAAGATAAAAGGAAAGAGAAGAAAAGTAATAAAAAAAGAAAAAAAAAAAAAAGAAAATAAAAGATAAAAAAAAGAAAGAGAGGAAAGAGAAAGGAGAAAAAAAGTAAAGAAAAAAAGAAAGGAAAAAGAAAGAATAAGATTTAAAAGTAGGAAAAAAATTAAAGGAAGATAAAAAAGAAAAAGTTATAAATAAAAAAAAAAGAAAAAAAAAAAAAAATTAAAAGGGAGAGAAGATTTAAAAAAAAAAAGAAGAAAAGTAAAAGGTTAAAAATAAAAGTTAAAAAGAGTAGGAAATTAAGAAAAATAGAAAAAAAAAAGAGAAAAAAAAGAGTAGAAAAAAAAAAATAAAGAAATAGAAGTAGATTAAGTAAAAATAAGAGAAGGAGAGAAAAAGAAAAAAAAGAGAGAAGAAAAAAAAAAAGAAAAGAAAAGAGAAGGGATAAGAGAAATGAAAATAGTAGGAAGGAAGAGAAAAAATGGAAAGATATAGAAAAAAGAAGAAATTAAAAGGAAAAAAAAAAGAAGGAAAAAAAAGAAAAAAGAGAATTGAGGAAAATAAAAGAAAGAAGAAAAAAGAGAAAAAGGGAAGAAAAATAAGAAAAAGAAAGGAGGAGAAAAGAAGAGAAAAAAAAAAGAAAAAAAAAGGTAAAGGAAAATTAAGAAAAAAAAAAGTAAAAAAGAAAAAGAGAAAAGAAAGAGAAAAAGAAGTTAAAAAAAAAAAAAAAAAAAATTAAAAAAAGAAGGGGAAAGAAAAAAAAATAGAGAAAAAGAAATAAGAAAGAAGAAGAGGGAAAAAAAGCGAATAGTAGAAAAAGAAAGAGAAAGAGAAAGAATAGTAAATATAAAGAAAAATAAAAAAAGAAAAAAAAAAAAAAAAAGAAAAAAAAAAGAAGGAAGAAGAAAAAAAAGAAGAAAAAAAAAAAAAAAAATGATGAAAGAAAAAGAAAGAAGAGAAAAAAGGAAAAAAAGATAGAAAAAGTAGGAATAAAAGAAAAAAGGAAAAAAAGGAAGACAGCAGAAAAAGAAAGAGGTTTTAAGGAGAATAAAAAAAAAAAAATAGGGAAAGAAAAATAAAAGAGAAAAAAATAAGACAAAGAAGAAAAAAAAAGAAAAAAAAAGAAAAGGAAAGAGGAAAGAAAAATTACGAAGAGAGAGAAAAGAAGAAGGAAAAGAAAGAGAAAAGGAAAGAGAGAAAAAATGGAAGGAAGAAAACAGAAGGAACAAAGATTTAAAAGTAAAAGGGAAGAAAACAGAATAAAGAGAGAAAAAGGAGAAAAAAAAATAAAGACAGAGTGAAGTAAAAAAAAAGAAAAAGAAAAGAAAAAAGTTTATAAAAAAAAAGGAGAAAAGAGAAAAAGAGAGAGGAAAAAAAAAGAAGGAAAAGAAAAGGAAAGTTAATAGAAGAAAAGACAAGAAAAGAAGTAAGAAGGAAAAAGAAATAAAGACAAAAAAGAGAGATTTAAAATGTAGGAAAGAGAAAAAGAGAAAGCAAGAAAAGGAAAAAAAAAAGAAAGAAGAAACAAAGAAAAAGAAGATAAGGGAGGAAAACAAATGATTAGAAGGAAAGAAGAAAAGGAGAAAAAGAAAGTTAAAGAGAAAATAAAGAAAGTTAAAAGAAAAAAAAGAGAAAGCAAAAGAAACCACAGAGAGTAGAAAAAAGTTAGAGAAGAAGAAAGAAAGGTATAAGAAGAATATTATAAGAGAAGAGGAAAAAAAAAAAAACAAGGAATTAAAGTGAGAAAATAAGAAAAAAAGAAGAAAAAAAAAGTAATGATAAGTGAAAGATAAAAGTGAGAAAAAAAAGAGAAAGGAAAAGAGGAAAAAAAGGAAAAAAGGACAGAAGAGAGAAAAAAAAAAGAGAAAAAAAAACAGAGATTAGGAGAAAAAAAAAATAAAAAAAAAAGAAGAGTAGATATAAAAAAAAAAAAGAAAAGAAAAAGAAAAAAGGGGAAACAAGAATCTTAAAGAGAGAAGAAAAAAAAAATAAAAAAAGGGAAATAGAAGAATAAAAGAAGAGAAAAAATGAAAAAAAAAAGATAAGAAAATAGAACAAAGAAAAGTTAGAGGATTAGATTAAAAAAAGATGAACAAATTAAGGAAAGTTAAAGGAAGGAGAAAAAAGAAGAAGACGAAAAGAAAAAAGAAAAAAAAGAGAGGAAAATAAAAGAGGAAAAAAGAATCAGAAAAGAAGAAAGAGCGAAAGAGAAAAGACAAACAAAGGTAACAAAAAAGAGATTAAAAAAAAAGAAAAGAAGAAAAGAGAAAAGGAAGTAGTAAAGAAGAAAAAAAAAAAAAAAGGAATAGAGAGAAAAGAAAAAAAAGAATAAAAAAAAAGAGATGAAAAGAGAAAAAAGAAAGGAAAAAAAAAAGAAAAGAAAAAGAAGAAAAAGAAAGAGAAAGAAAAGAAAAAGAAAAAAAATAAGAGGAAAAAAAAAGAAGGAAGTAGAAAAAAGAAAGGAGAAGAAAAGGTAGTAAGAGGAAAGAAGGAGAAAAAAAAAAAAAATAAAGAGAAACAAAGAAAGAAATAAAAGAAAGTAGTTAAAAGGGGAAAAGAGTGAAGAGTATAAGAGAAAAAAAAAGTTAGGAAAAAAAAAAAAAAAAGAGGAAGAAAGAAAGAAAGAAAAGAAATAAAAGGAGAGACATTGAGTAAAGAAGAAAAAAAAAAAAGAAAAAGAAAATAAAGAGCAGAGATAAAGAAGAGCAAAAAAAAAGAAAAGGATAAGGGAAGAAAAGGAAAGAAAAAAGAAGATCAAAGAAGAAAGAAGAAAAAAAAAGAGAAAAAAGTAAGAATTAAAAAGAGAAGAGGAAAGAAGAAAGAGAAAAAAAATAAAAAAAGAGAAAAAGCGAAAGAAAAGAAAGAGTAAAAGAAAAAAAGAAAATATAAAAAGAGAAGAAAAAGAGAAGAAAGAGTTAAAAACACAAAAGGAGAAAGAAGGAAAAACGTAAAGAGAACAAAAAAAATAAAAGCAGAAAGAAAAAAAAAAAAAAAAAAAAGTAAAATTAAAACAAAACAAGAAAAAAGAAGTAGAAGAGAAAATTAATTAAAAAAAAGAGTGAGACGAGAAAAAAGTAAAAGAGAGAAAGGGGGATAAGGGAGGAAAAAAATTAAAAGGAGAAAAAACAAAAAAAGAGATAATAAAAAGAGAGAAAGCAAAAAGAAAAAAAGCAAAAAAAAAAAAGAGATATAGAAAAAAAAAGAGGAAAGAAGATATAAAGCAAGAGAGAGAAGGAAAGTTAAAAGAGAGAAGAAAGAGACACGCGGAAGAAAAAAGAAGAAAAAAGAAAAAAAAGAAAAAGAAAAGGGAGACGAAAAAGAAGAAAAGGAAGAAAACAAAATAGAAGGAAAATGAAAGAAAAAAAAAAAAAAAGAGGAGGAAAATAAGGTAAAGAAAACGACAAGAAAAAGTAAAAAGAAATAAAAAGAGAGGAAAAAAAGAAAAAAAAGAATAAAAAAGAGAGAAAAGAAAAAGAACAATTAAAGAAAAAAAAAGTAAAAAAGAAAAAAAAAGAAAGAAAAAAAGAGAAAGATTAAAGAAAAAAAAGAAAGGAAAGAGAGAAGAGGAGATTAAAAAGTTTAAGGAGGAAAAAAGGAAGAGGAGAAAGAAAAAGAGAAAAAAGAATAGAAGAGAAAAAAAGAAAGGAAAGGAGGAGAGAAAGGGAGGGAAGCAGAAGAAAAGACAAGAAAGATAGGAAAGAAAAATAAAAAAAAAAAGAAAGAAGAAGGAAGAAAAGGAACAGAAAGAAAGAAAAAAAAAAAAAAAAAAGAAAGAAAGACAAGAAAAAAGGAGAAAAAAGGGGAAGAGGAAAAATAAAAAAAAACAGTAGAATAAAAGAACAAGAAAGAAAAAAAAAAAGGAAAGAAGAAAAGAAAGAAAGTAATAAAAAAAAAAAAGAGAAAAAAGAAAAAAAAAAAAAAAATTAGAAAGAAAAAAAACGGTAGAAAGCAATAAAGAAGAAAATTAAGAGAGCTGTAAAAAAAAAAAAAGTAAAAAAAAAAAAGTGAAGACAAAGGAAAAAAGAGATAAGATTTAAGAAAATAAGAGTCAGATTAAAAATTAAGAGCGGAGAGAACAAGAGGAACAAACAGAAGGAAAGAAAAAAAGAAAGAAAAGAAAGAAAAATGAAAAAAAAAGTAGAGAAGAGAAAAAAACAGTAGAAGAGAATGAAAAGTTAGAAAAGGAGAGAAGAAGAAAAAGAAAGAGAAAATGAAAAAAGAAAGGAAAAAAAAGGAGGAAAGATTAAAAAAGAAAAGAAAAAGAGAAAAAAAGAAAAAAGAAAAGGAATAACACGTGAAGGAATAAAGAAAGAAAAAAAAATAAAAAAGTAGAAAAAGAAAAAAAGAAAAGAAAAGAAAGAGAAAAGGAAAGGAAGAAAAAATAAAAAGAAAAAAAAGAAAGAGAAAGAAGGAAAAAAATCAAGAAATAAAAAAAGACAACGAAAGAAAGAGAAAGAAAATAGCAGAGAAGGGAAAATTAGGTAAATTAAAAAAGGAGAGAAAGAAGAGAAGAAAAGAAAAGAAGAAGTAAGAAAACAAAAAAGAAAGAATATAGGAAAAAAGCAAGGGAAGCAAGAAAAAGAAAAAGAAAGAAGATAAGAAAGAAAAAGTAAAAAAATTAAAAAAAAAAGAATTAGCAGAGAAAAAAAGAACAAAAATAGAGGGAGAAGAGGAATAAAGAAGAAAAGAAAAAAAAGAAAAGAGAAAAGTTAATATAATTAGAAAAGAAAGAGAAAGAGAAAAAAAAAAAGAAAGAAAAAAAGAAATAAAAAAAAAGATTAGAAGAGAGAAAAAAGGGAGATAAAAGAAGAAATAATTAGCAAGGGAAGAGGGAAAGAAATTAAGTAAAAGAAAAAAGAAGAAAAAAAATAAGAAAGAAAAGAGGATTAGAGAAAAAAGAGAGAAAAAATAATAGAAAAAAAAATAAGAAGTTAAGAAAAAAAAGAAGAAAGAAAAGAAAAAAGAAAAAAAAAAAAAAAGAGAAAAAGAAAAAAGTTAAAAAAAAGAGGAAAAAAAGAAAAAAGGAAAAAAAAAAAGAAAAAAGAGAAGAAGGTGAAAAAAAAAAAGAAAAAAGAAAGAAAAAAGAGAAGAAAATTAAAAAACAAAGGAAAAAAAAAAAAAAAAGAAAGAAAAGAGAAAAAGGAAAAAAGTAGGAGAAAAAAAAAAAAGGAGAAAAGAGAGAAAGAGAGAGGGAGAGAAGAGAAAAAGTTAAGAAAAAAAAGTATAAAAAAAAGAAAAAAGAAAAAAGAAAAGAAAGGAAAGAAAGAGGAGGGGTTTAATAAAAAGAAAGAAGGGAAGATAGAAGGAAGAAATAGAAGGGTAAAAAGAGAGAAGAAAGAAAAAATAAAAAAGAAATTAAAAGAATAAGAAAAAAAATAGAAAATAAAAGAAAAAAGAAAAAAAAAAAAGTAATTAAATGAAGAAAAATAGAGAAAAGAAAGAAATGAAAAGTAAGAAAGAGAGGAGAAAAAAAAAAAGAAAGGAAAGAGAGAGAAAGGAGATAGGAGGGAAATGAAAGGAAAAAAAAAGAGAAGATAAAGAAAGGAAGAAAGAAAGGAAAAATTTAGAAAGTAGAAGTTAATAGAAGAAAAAAAAGAAAGAAAAGAAGAAAAAAAAAAGAAAGAAGAAAAATAAGAAAGCAAAAGAAAGGGTAAAAAAAGAAAGAAGAGAAAGAGAAGAAAAAAATAAAAAAGAAAATAAAAAGTTAGAAAAGAAAAAGAATAGAGGGAAAAAGGGAAAATAAAGGTAGAAGAAAAAATAGAGAGGAGATAAAAAGAGAGAAAAAAAAGAATTAAAGAAAGAAAAATAAGAGAGAGAGTTTGAAAGCAAAAGTTAGGTAAAAAAAAAGGAATAAAAAGGAGAAAAAAAAAAAAAGAGAAGGAAAAAGAAGAGATAAAAAAGGAAGGAGTGTAAAAATGAAGATTTAGATGAATAAATAAAGTAAGAAAAAGAAAAAAAATAGATATAAATGAAAAAAAATAGAGAAGAAAGAAATATATAATAAAAAATAAAAAGAGATAGTAAGAGGAGAAATAGAGGAAAGGAAGAGAAAGAAAAAGAAGAAAAAGACAAGAAAAGAAAAGAAAATAAGATAAGAAGAAGAGAAAGAGAAAAAAAAAATAAAAAAATAGTAAAAAAGAAGAAAGAAGAGAAAAAAATGTAGGAGGAGAGAGTAGAGAAAAAAAGAAATAAGAAAAAAGAGGAAGATAAAAAGAGAAGAAAGATTAAGAATTAGGAAAGAAATGGAAAAGAAGTGAAATAAAAGAGAGAAAAAAGAAAGAGAAAGAAGGAAAAAAAAAAGAGAGAAAGAGAAAAAAAAAAAAGAAAAAGAAAAAAAAAAAGGAGGAAAGTAAGGAAGAAGAAAGAGAAGTAAAAGAATTGAAGATTAAAAATTAAAAAAAGAAGAAAAAGAAAGGAGAATAAAAAAGAATAATAATAAGTTTAAAAAAAAAAAAGATTGAAATTAGAAAAAAAAAAAAGAAGGGAAAAAGGAAAAAGGAATTAGAAGAAAGGAGGAAAGGATAGTAAAAAAGATGGAAAAAAAAAAGAAAGAAGGGAAATAGAAAAAAGAGAGTAAATAAAAAAATAAGTAGAAAATAGAAAAAAAAAAAAATTAAGAAGATAAAAAAAGTAAAAGAAAAAAAAAGAAAGAATAAAAAAAAGATGAAGAAAAAAAGGAAAAAAAAAAATAGAAAGGAAAAGAAAAGATAAAAAGAATAAAAAAAAAGAAGGGAAAGAGAAATAAAAGAAGAAGAAGAAGAAAAAAAAAAACAAAAAAAAAAAGAAAAAAGAGAAAGATAAAAGGAAATAAATAATAAATAAGATAGGTATATATTTTAGAGATATGAAAAATAAGATATGAAAAAAAAAAGATGTAAGATGATTATAGAAAAATAAAGAAAAGTAAATGAGGAAAAAAAATAATGATAAATAAAAAAGGTTAAAAAGAGAAAAAATGAAAGGAATTGAATAAGAAATGAAGTAAATAAATGAAATAAAAATAATGATATGAAAAGAAAGGATAAAAGAGAAAAGGTTAGAAGAAAAAAAAAGATAAAAGAAAAAAAGAGAGAAAAGAAAAAAAGAGGAAAAAGGAAAAAAAAGGGTTAAAAACAAAAGGAAATAGAAGAAAATTAAGAAGAAAGAAGAGGAGAAGTAAAAGAAAAAAAAATAGAGAAAAAAGAATTAGAAAAGAAGAAAAAAAAAAGAAGAGAAAAAGAAAAAAGAGGAAAGGAGAAATAATAAAGAAATAGAAAAAAGGAAAAAAGAAAATAGAAAAAAAAAAAATGAAAAAAAAAGAGGGAGAAAGAAAAAAGAAAGAAGAAAAAAAAAAAGAAAAAAATTAAAAAAAGTAGAAGGAAAAAGGTAAAAATGAGAAGAAAGAGTTAAGAAGGAAATAAAAAGGAAGAAAAGAAAGAGAAAGAAAAGAATAATAAAGGAAGAAATTAGAAAAGAGAAGGTGTAAGAAGAAAGAAAAGAAGTTAGAAATTTAAGACAAAGATAAGAAGTTTTAAAAAAAAAAAAAAGAATTAGGAAAGAAAAAAGAAAGAAAGAAAGAAAGAAAGAAGAAAAAAAAAAAAAAAAAGAATAGAGATAAAAAAAAAAGAAAAGAAAGAGAATAAAGAAAAAAATTAAAAAGTAAAAGAAAAATAATAAAAAAAATAAAAGTTTAACAAAGAAAAGAGGAAAAAAAAGAAAAAAAGAGAAAGAAAATATTAGTAAAAAAAAAAAGAAAAAGATAAAGAGAAAGAAATTAGAAAAAAAATTAATAAAAAAAAAAAAAAAAGAAAAAGAGAGAAGAAAAAAGAAAAAAAAAAAGGAAAGAGCGAAAAGTGAAGGAAAAAGAAAAAGAGAAAGGAATAAAAAAGGAAAGAGGAGGGGAAGAGAAAAAATAAGAAGAGAAAGATGAAGGTAAAAAAAAGAGAAAAGTTAATATAAAAAAGAAAAGACAGGAAGAAAAAAAAAAAAAGAGAAATAACGATAAAAAAAAATAAAACAAGAAAAAAAAAAACGAAGAAAAGAAAAAAGAAAGAAAAGAAAGAGACAAAAAAGAAATGAAAAGAGAAAAAAAGAAAAAAGTAGGCAAGAGTTAAAAAAGAAGATAAAGATAAAGAAAAAAAAAGAAAGAAAAAGAAAAAAAAGGAAAAAAGTGTAGGAAGAAGAAGAAAAGCTAAAAGGAAAAAAAAAAGAAAAATAAGAGTAAAAAAAAAAGGAAAGAAGAAAAAAAAGAAAGAGAAGAAAAAAGAAAGTAATAAATTAGAAAAAAAAAGTAAAAAAAAGAAATTAGGAAAAATAGTAGAAGAAAAAAAAAGAGAAGGAATGGGTATATAGAGATGAGAAATTAAGAAAGAAGATAAAATTAAAAAGAAAAAAAAGAAAAAAGAAAAAGAGAATAAAAAAGAAAAGAGTAAGAAAAAATGGGGAGAGAGGTGTAAATATAGATAAATAATGAAAAAAGGAGAGAGGAAGGAAAAAAAAAAATTAAAAAAAAGGAAAGAGAATAAAAGGAAGGAAAAAGAAAAGGAAGTGAAAAAAAAATAAAGAGAGGAAGTTAAAAAGGAAAATTAAGAAAAAAAAAAGGGAAAAAGGAGAAAGAGAGAGAAATAAGAAAAAGAGTAAAAAGAGGAAGAAAAAAAAAAAAAAAAAGTAAAAGGAAAAAAAGAAAAAATAAAAAATGAAAAAGGATAAAGGAAAAAAAAAAAAGGGAAAGAAAATAAAGAAAAGAAAATAAGAAGAGAGGAGGAGAGAAAAAAAGAAAAAAAAAAGATAAAAAAAAAAAAAAAGCAAAAAGGGAAGAAGAGAGAGAAAAAAGAAAAAAGAAAAAGATAAAAAAAAAAAAAAGAAGAAAAGAAAAAAAGAAAAGTATGAAAAAAGAAAAAAAGAAAAAGAAGAAAAAAATGTTAAGAAAAGAGAAGTTAAAATAAAAAAAAAAGATTAAAAGAAAGAAATAAAAAAGAGAAATAAAAAAAAGAAAAGTAAAAAAAGAAAAGGAAAAAAAAAAGAAGGAAAAGAAAAGAAAGAAGAAAAAGAGAGAATTAAAAAGAAGAGAAAAGAAGAAAAGCGTAGAAAACAAGAGAAGGAAGGGGGAGAACAAGTAAAAAAGGAGAAAAAAGAAAAGAAGAAAAAAAGAAGGAAAGAGGAAAAGACAGAATAATTAAGAAGAAAAAAGAGAGAAGTGGAAAAATTTATAGAGAAAGGAACGAAAAAAAAGAAAAGAAAAGAAGAAAAGAACACAAAAAAAGTAGTAGAGGAAAGAAAGGACACAAGAAATAGTTTAAAGAGAAGATATAGAAAAAAGAAGAGGAAAAAAGAAAATAAAAAAGAAAGAAAAGGAGAAATAGGAAGTTTAGAGATAGAAAAAAAAAAAAAAAAAAAGAAAAAAAATAAAAAAAAAGAAGAAAATAGAAAAAAAGAGAAAAAAAAAAAAGAGAAAAGGAGAGGGGGAAAGGAGTAAAAAAGAAAGAGTAAAAAAAAAAGAAAGGAAAAGAGAAAAGATGAAAGAAAAAAAGGAAAAGAAAAGAGAGACGAAAAGAAAAAGAAGAAAGTTGAGAAAAAAGAAAAAAAGAAAAGAAAAGAGAGAATAAGGAGGAGAAAGGAGAAAAAGATGGAAAACAGATAAAAAAAAGAAAAAAAAAGTAAAAGAGTAAAAAATAAGGAAAAAGAAAAAAGAAAAAAAAAAAAAAAAGCTAAAAAAAGAAAAGAAAAAATTAAAGAGAAAAAAATAAAAAAAAAGAAAAAGAAATAGAAGAAAAAAGAAAGTAGTGAAAGAAGAAAAAATAAGAAAAAAAAGAAAAGAAAAAAATAAAAAAAAGAAAAAAATAAAAAGAGAAGGAGAAAAGAAAGGGAAAGAAGGGGAAAAGAGAGAAAAAAAGATAGAGAAAAGAAAAAAAAAAAAAAAATTAAAGTAAATAAACAAAAGAGGAGAAAGAAAAGAGAAAAAAAAATAAAAAAAAAAGTTAAAAAAAGAGAAAAGGGAGAAGAGAAAAGAAAATAGAAATTAAAAAAGAGTTAGAAAAAAAGGGGAGATTATAAAAAAAAAAAAAGAATAGGAAAAAATTTAAAAGAAATAATAAAGTAAAAAAAAGAAAGAAAAGTTAAAAAGAGGAAAGATTTAGAAAAATTTAGTAAAAAAGAGAAAAGAAAAAAAATAAAAGAGAGTTAGTAAAAGAGATTAAAAAAAAAGAAGAGAAAATATAAAAGAAGGAACAGATGGTAAGAGAAGTAGAGAAAAAACACAAAAAGGTTAGAGACGTAAAAAGAACGAAAAAAATAAAGAGGAAAATAAAAATAAGAATAAAAGATAAAGAAGAAAGAAAAAGAAAAAATAAAAGAGTAAACTGTAAAATAAGAGGAAAAACACGAGAGAGACGAGAAGAAAAAAAAGGTAGTTAAAAAGATTACAAAAAAAAAAAGAGAACAGAAAAAGAAGAAAAATAGAAAGATTTAGAACTAAAAAAGAAGAGAAAAGAAAGAAAAAAACAGAAAAAAAAAAAAAAAAAAAAGTAAAAAAGAAAAGGTAAAGAAGGAAAAAAATAAAGGAAGGAAGAAAACAAAGATAAAGGAAGAAAAGATAAAAAGGTAGAAAAGGAAAAAAAAAAAAAGAGTTAAAAAGAAAAGGTAAAGAAAAGGAAAAATATAAGGATTAAAAAAGAAAAGGGAAAAAAAGAGAAGAAAAAAAGGAAGAAAAAGATAAAAGAAAAGAAGAAAAAGATAGAGAAAAGGGATAAAAGAAAAAGAAAAAGAAAAAGGGGGGAAAAAAAGGTAAAAAAAGAGAGGAGAAAAAAGAAGGGAGAAGAAAAGTAAAAAAAAAAAAAAAAAAAAGAAAAGGAAAAAAGAAAGAAAAAGAAGAGAGGAGTAGAAAGAAAAGAAAAGATTAAAAGAAAGAAAAAAAAAAAGGAAAAAAAATTAAAAAAGAGAGAAAAGTAAAAAAAAAGAAATTAAAAAAAGAAAGAAATAAAAAAAGAAAGAGAAAGTAAAGAGCTAATTAAAAGAAGCAAAGTAAAAAAAAGAAAAAAAGAAAAAAAAAAAAGAAAAATAAAAAGAAAAAAAAAAAGAAAAGAGAGGGGAGAAAAAATTATAGGGTAAGTAGAGAAAAAGGAAAAAAGAGGAAAAATAAAGAAAAAAGAAAAGAAAAAATAAAAAGGAAGAGCAGAGAGAAAAAAAAAAGTAGAGGAGAAAGAGATTAAAAAAAAAAAAAAAAAAGAGAGAAAAGAGAAAAAGAAAGAAGGAAATTAGGAGTAGAAAAAAAAAAGAAAAAGAAAATAAAGAGAAAAAAATAAAAGTCTACAAAATACAACGAAAGAAAGCTGAGAAAAAGAAAGAGCAAAAGAAAAAGTAAAGAGAAAGTAGAAGTAACAGAAAAAGAAAGAGAGAAAAATAAAGAAAGAAACAACGAAAGAAAGCAAAAGTAGAAGGAAAGTTAAAAGAAAAAAGAGAAAAGAATTAGAAAAAGAAATTATTAAAAAAGAATAATAGAAAAGAATTATAAAAAAAAGCGTGAAAAAAAAAAGGAAAAGAGAGAAAAAAAGAAGAAAAAAAAATAAAAGGAAGAACAGAAAGAAGAAGAAAAGAGAAAAGAAGAAAAAGAGGAAGAAGAAAGAGAAAAGAAAAAGAAAAAAGAGAAAGAATTAAAAAAAAAAAAAAAAAAGGAAAAAAAAGAAGAGAAAGAAAGAAAAAAAAGAAAAAGAAGAAGGAAAAAGTTATGTAAGAAGAAGAAGGAGAGAGATAGTTAATAGTTAGGGGATAATAAAAGAGAAAGAAAGCGAAAGAAAAAAAAAGAAGAAAAAAATAGAAAGTTAGAAAAAAGAAAAAAAAAAAATCTAAAGAAAGAAGAAAAAAATAATAAAAAAGGAAGGTAGAAAGGAAGGTATATGTATAGTTAAAATAAAATAAAAGGAAAAAATAAAGAAAGATAAGAAAAAAAAGATAAAATTTAAAAAAGAAAAAAAGAGGAAAGCAAGGAAAAAGAAAAAAAAGAGAAAATAGAAGAAAAAAGAAGAAGAGAAAAAAAAAAAGAGAAAAAAAAAAAAAAGAGAGAAGTAGAAAAAAGAAGTTAAAGAGGTAAAAAGAAAAAGGATCAAAGGGAAAGAAAAAAAAAAGGAAAAAGAGATAAGTATAAAAAAAGATAAAGAGAGAAGAAAAAAAAAAAACAAAAAAAAGAAATGAGAAGAAAAAAAAAGAAAACACAAGAGGGAAGAAAGGAAAGTAATAGTACATGAACACAAAAGAAAAAAAAAATAAAAAAGGAAAGAGAAAACAAAATAGAATAAGGAAGACAAAGAAAAGGAAAGAGGATAAAATGAAAGAACAGAGTTAAGAAGAAGGAGAAGAGGAAAAAAAAGAAAGAAAAAAAAAAAAAGAGAAATAGGAGGAAGAAAAAAAACAAAAAAAAAAGAAAGAAAAGAAAAAGAAAAAAATAAAGAAGTTTAAGAAAAGAAAAAAAAAAAGAGAGAAAAAGAGAAAAGAAGTGAAAGAAAAGAGAAGAAGAAAAGAAAAGAGAAGAAAAAAAAAAAGAAAATAGAGTCAAAAATAATAGGAAAGGAGAAAGAAATTTAGAGAAGTAAGAAAAAAAGAAAAGTAGAGAGAAAAAGAGGGAAAGGAAAAAAATTAAAAGAAAAAAGAGAAAAAAAGAAAAAATAAGAAGAACAGAAAAAAAAAGTTAAGAAAAAAATTAAAAAGAAAGGAAAAAGAGAGGGGAAGAAAGAAGGAAAGGAGAAAGAAAGTAAAAGAGATAAGAAGAAGAAAAAAAAAAGAAAAGAGAATAAAAAAAAAAAAAGAGAAAAGAAAAGAAAGAAGGAAAAAAAAAAAGAAAAGGGACAAAAAAAAAGAAAAAGTTAAAAAAAGAAGAAAGAAAAGAATAGAAAGGAAAGAAGAAAAAAAGAAGAGAGAAAGAAAAGAAAAGAGAGAAGAGAAAGAATGAAAAGAAAAATAGAGAGATTAAAAAAAAAGAAAAAAGAAAGAAGAAAAAAGAAATTAAAAGAAAAAAAGGAAAAAAAGAAGAGGAAGTAAAAAGAAAAAAGGATAAGAAAAAAGAAGAAAGAAGAAAAGGAGGAGAAAAAAAAAAGAAAAAAGAAAAAAAGTTTAAGAAAAAGAAGGAGAGAAAGAAGAATAAAGAAGAAGGAAGTAAGGAAGAAAGAAAGGAAAGAGAAAGAAAAAAAATGAGTAAAAGAAAAGAATAAGTTAAAAAGTAATTAAGAAAAAGGAGAAAAAAGAAAGAGGAAAAAGAAAAAAAAAGAAAGAAGTTAAAAAGGAAGAAGAAAAAGAAGAAGAAGATAAAAAAGAAAAGAAGTAAAAGGATAAAGAAAAAAAAAAAAGAAATTAAAGAAAATTAGAAAGAAGAAGAAAGGTAGCAGAAGTAAGGAGTTAAAAAAAAGAGAAAGAAGAAGAAAATTAAAAGAAAAAGAACAAAAAGAAGAGAAAGAGAAAGAGATTAGACAAAAAAGAGAAAAGAGGGAAATAAAAAAAATTAAGAAAGAGATTATTAGAATTAAAAGTTAAGAAAAAAGAGAAGGAAAAAAGAAAAAAAAAAGAAAAAGAAAAATAAAAAAAAAAAAAAAAAGAGTAGAAAGGAGAATAATAAAGCAGGAGGAAAAAAAAAGAAAAAGAAAAAGTAAGAAGTTTAGGTAAAGGAGGAGAAGATAAAGGAAAAGGAAAAGTTAAAAGAGAAAAAAAAGAAAAAAAAATAAAAAACAAGAAGAAAAAAAAGAGGAAAAACAAGAAAAAAAAAAATAGGAAAAAAGAAAAAAAGAAAAAAAAAGAAAGAAGGGGAAAAGAAGAAAAAGAAAAAAAGAAAAAAAGAAGTTAGAAAAAAAAAAAAAGGAAAAGAAAAAAGAAAAAATAAGGTTAAGAAAAGATATAGAAAAAAAAAAAAAAAATTAAAGGAAAGGAAAAAGAAAAAAAAAAGAAGAAAAAAAAAAAAAAAGATTTAAGAAAGGAAAAGAGGAAAAGAAAGAAAAAAATAGAAAGAGAAAGGAAGAAAAAAAGAAAAAAAAAAATAAAAAGAAAAAAGAGGAGAAAAAGAAAAAGGAAAAACAAAGTTATTTAAGAATAAGGAAAACAAAAGAAAAAGAGATAGAGTTAAAAAAAAGGAGAGAAAGGATGCAAAAAGCGAAAATAAGATAAGAAAGAAGGAATTAGAAACAAAAAATAAAGAAAAAGAATGAAAAAGATAGAACAAAAAAAAACGACGGAGGAGAACAGAAACAAGCAAGAACATAGAAATTAAAGTTAGTAAAGGATAACGCCAAGAAAAACAAAAAAAATAAAAAAAAAAAAGAAAAAATAAGACACGAGATACAAAGAAAAACAAGAGAAAAAAAAATAAAAAGGAAAAAACAAGTAAGGATAAGAAGAAAAAGAGAAAGAAAAAAAAAGAATAAAAAAGTTAGAAGGAGAAAAAGAAAAGAAAAAAAGGGAAGAGAAAAAGCAGAAGTAGAAAAAAGAAAGAAAAAAGAAAAGAAGAAGAAAAAAAAAGGAAAAATAAGGAGTGTTTTAGAGAAAACATGAGAAAACAAAAAAAAGAAAAAAGAAAAAAAGAAAAAAAAAGAATAAAAAAAAAAAGAAAAGAAAAAAAGAACACACAATAAGAGGACAAAGAAAAAAAAAGAGACACGGAAAAAAAGTTAAAAAAGAAGAGAATTAATAAAAAAAAAAAGACAAGAGAGAAAGAACATATTAAAGAGAACAAAAAGGATAAGGAGAAGAAGGAAGAAGAAAAAAAGAAAAAAAAAAAAATAAAGATAAAGAGAAAAAGGAGAAGAATAAATTAAAAGGAAGGAGTAAATAAGAAAGAAGAATAAGAGAAAAGAAAAGAAGAGGAAAGTAAAAGAAAGAGAAAGGGAAAAAGAAAAGAAATAAAAAAAGAAGAAAAAGAAAAAAAAAAGGTAGGAGTTTAAAAAAGAAGGTTAAGTAGAAAAAAGGAGAAAAAAAGAAAAAGAAAAAAAAATAAAAAAGAAGTAAAATAAAAAAAAAAAGAAAAGAAATAGAAGAGAAAAGGAAAAATAAAAAGAAATAAAAAAGAAAAGAAAATAAAAGTAAAAGAAGAAAGAAAAAAAAAGAAGAGCGAAAAAAGAAAGGGAAAAGAAGAGTATAGAAAAAGAAAAAAAGAAAAGAGAGGGAGAAAAAAGAAAAAAAGAAGGAGAAGTTTAGAAAATTAGTTAAAAAAGAAAAAAGACGAGTAAAAAAAAAAAAAGAGTTAATAAGTAAAAAGAAAAAAGAAAAAAAAAAGAAAAAAAAATAAGAAAGAAGTAGGAAAGAATAAAAAAAAAGAGTATAAAGAAAAAAGGAAATAAAAACAAAGGGAAAAACTAAAGAAAGGAAAAATAAAAAAGAGATAGAAAAAAAGAAGAAAAGGAAGAAGAAGAAGAAAAGGGAAGAAAAAGAAGAGTTAAGAAAGAATTAAGAAGATAAAAGAAAAAAAAGTAAGAAAAAAAAGAAAGAAAAAAAAAGAGAAAAAAAAGAAAAAAAACGCTGGAATGAGTAGAAAGTAAAAAAAAAGGAGGACAAAGAAACAATTAAAATTTAGAAAAGAAAGTAAGAAAAAGAAAAAGAAGGGAAGGAAACAAAGAAAAAGGGAAGAAAAGAAAAGTTCAAGGAGGAAAAAAAATAAAAAAGAAAGGAGAAAAAGAGGGAAGAGTAAGAATAAAGAAAGAAAGAAAAAAAAGACAAAAAAAAAAAAAAAAGGGAAAATGAAAAAAAAAAGGTAGAAGAAGAAAAAAAGAAAGAGAGAAGAAAAAGAAAGAAAAAAAAAAAGAAAAAAAAAAGGAAAAGAAGAAAAAATAAAGAAAAAAGGGAAAAAGAAAAAAGAAAAGTAAAAAAATTTGATATAGAAGAAGAATGATAAGAATAAGAAAATAGATTAAGAAAAAGAGGAGGAGAAAAGGAAAAAAAATAAAGAAAGGATAAAAAAAAGAAGAAAAAAAGGGAAGAGGAAAAAAGAATAAAGAAAAAGAAAAGGAAAAGAAAGTTAAGAAAAAAAAGAAGAAAAAAGAGGATTAGGAGAAAGGAAAAAGGAAAAAAGAGAAGAAAAAGAGAATAAAAAGAAAAAAAAGGAAAGAGAGAAGAAAAAAAAAAAAAAAAAAAAAGAAAGAAAAATTAGAGAAAAAAAAAGAAATAAGGGGGAAGAAAAAAAGAGAGAAAAGAAAAAAAAAACGAAAAAAGAGAGAGAGGAAAAAAAAAAAAAATAAGAGGAGAAAGGAAAAAAGAATAAAAAAAGAATAAAAAAAAGAGAAGAGAAGAAAGAAAAAAAGAGAGGTAAAAGAGAGAAAGTAGAAGAAAAAAAGAGAGAAAAAGAAAAAGAAGGAAAAGGGAGAAGAAAAAGAGGGAGGAAAAAAAAAAAAAAAAAAAAGGAGAAAGAAAGATTAAAAAAGGAAGAAATGAAGGAGAAAAAAAAGAGAAAAAAGAAGAAGAGGTTAAAGAAGAAAGAAGAAAGAAAAAGAGATAGGAATTAAACGAGAAGGAAAAAAGAAAAGAAAGGAAAAAAAAGAAAAGAAGGGTAGAGAAAAAAATAAGGAAAAAAAAAGGAGAGAGAAGGGGAAAGAAAAAGTTAGTAGGAGAGAAAAAAGAAGATTTAGGAGAGGAAGGAAAGTAAAGAAAAAGAAGAGAAGAAAGAAAGAAGGAGAAGGAGGAAAAAGAAAGTTATAGAGAAAAAAAGAGAGAAAAAGTAAAAAAAGGAAAAAAAAAAGGAAAAAAAAAAAAAGTAAAAAGGAAAGGGAAAAGAGAAGAAGAGGAAAAAGGAGAAAAAAAAGAAGAAGAAAAGTTAAAAAAAAAGGATAAAAAAAGTAGAAAAAAAAAGAAGAGAGAGAGGAAAAAATAAGAAAAAATAAGGAGAGAGAAAGAAAAGAAAAAAGAGGGGAGAAAAAGAAAAAAGAAGAAAAAAAAAGAAAAGAAAAAGAATAAAAATAAGGAGAAGAAAGTTAGGAAAAGGAGAAAAGGAAAAGGAAGAATAGGAAGCGAGGAGAGAAAGAAGAAGAAGATAAAAAGGAAAGAAATAAAAAAGAGAAAAAAAAGATAGTATTAGAAAAAAAAAGATAAAGAAAGAGAGGAATTAAAGAAAGAAGAAGAAAAAAATTAAAGAAAAGGTTAAAAGTAAGTTTAAGAGAAAAAAGGGGAAAGAGAGGAGAAAGAAAGAGAGAATAATAGAAAGAGGGAAGGATTAAAGAAGAATAGAAAGAGGAGAAAAAGAGAGGGAAAAAAAAGAAAAAAAAAAAAAAGAAAACAAAAAAAGAGGAAAAAAAGAGATAAAAAAAGAAGGAGAAAGATAAGAAGAAAAAGAGAAAACAAAGAAAAAGAAAAAGAGAGAGATAGTATAAAAGAGGGGAAAAGAGAGAAAAGAAAAAAAATAAAGAAAGATAGAAAAGAAGGAAGAGGAAAAAGAATAAAAGATTAGAGAAAAGAGAAAAAAATAAGGTAAGGAGAAAAGAAAAAAGAAAAAAACAAGGGAAAAAGTTTAAAATTAAAAAAAGACGAGGAGAGAAAAAAAAAGGAATTAGGAGGAAATAAAAGTAAAAGGAGAGAGTATAGAGAAAAAATAAAAGAATTAAGAGAGAGAGAAAAAAAGAAGAGAAAGGAAGAAGAGAGAAAAGAAAAGAGAAAGAAGAAAAAAAACAAAGAAATAGGATAAAAAGAATATAGAGAGTTTAAAGACGAAAGTTAAAAGAGAAGAAAAGGAAAAGAAGAAAGGGAAGGAAACAAGGAAAAGAAGAAGAATAGGGAAAAGTTAAGAAAATATTTAGAAGAAAAGACAGAAAGAATAAAAAGAAAAAAAAAAGAAGAAATAAAAATAGGAGAGAGAGAAAAGATTAAAGAAAAAAAAAGTTTAAAAGAGAAGAAAAAGAAGAAGGGAAATAGAAAAAAAAGAGAGAAGAAAAAAAAGAAGAGGAAAGAAGAAAGAAGTAAGAGAAAAGAAAAGAAAAAAGAATAAAAAAGTAAAAAAAAAAAAGAAAAAAATATAAAGAATAGATAGGAAAAGGGAGGAGGAAATGAAAAGAATTAAAAAAAGGAAAAAATAAAAAAAAGGAGAGAAGAAAAAAAGAGAGTAGAGATTTAGAAAAAGAAGAAAAAAAAATATTAAGAAGGAATGAAAAAAGGGAATAAAAAAAAAAGAAGGAAGAAGAGAAGAAAAGAGAGAAAGAAAAAAAAAAAAGAAAAAAGAGGAAAAGAAAGGAAGAGAAGAGAGAGGAAATTAAAAGAAAGAAAGGCAGAGAAGCAAGGAAGGAAGAAAAAGTTAGGAAGAGGTAAAAGAAGGAGAGAGAGAAAAAGAAAGAGAAAATAAAGAGAAGAAAGAAGAAAAGGGAGAAATAAAGGAAGAGAAAGGGAAAAAAAATAAAATAAAAAAAAAAAAGAGAAAAGAAGGAGAAAAAAGAAAGGAAGAAGTAGAGGGTAAAGTAAGGTAGGAAAAAAAAGAAAAAAAAAAAGAAAGAGGGAGAAAAAAAGAAGAAAGAAAGAGGAAAGAAGAAAAAAGAAAAGAGAGGTTAGGAAGGAAGAAGGAGAAAGAAGGAAAGAGAAAAAGGGAAAAAGAAAAAGAAAAAAAAGATATTAAGAAAAGAGATTAAAAAGGAGTTAAAAAAAGGGAAGAGAAAAAGAAAAAAAAAGAATAGGTAAGAAAAGAAAAAAAAAGAAAAAGAGGGAAAAAGAAAAAGAGGAGAAAAGAAGAAAAAAAAAATAAAAAAAAAAAAAGAAAAAAGATGAAAAAGAAAAAAAAAAGAAAGAGGAAGTAAGAAAGAAAGAGAAGAAAGAAGAAGAGAGAGAAAAAGAAGAGGAAAAAATTAAAGAAAAGAAAAAGATTAAGAAAAAGGAAGAAGGAGAGAGAAAAAAAAAGAAGAAGAAAAAAAAGAAAAGAGAAGGAAAGAAGAGAAGAGGAAAATAGAAATAAAAAAAAAAGAGGAAAGAAGAATAAGAAAAAGAAAGGAGAAAGAAGGAAAAGAAAAATATAGAAGAAAAAGTAGTTAATTAAGAGTAATAGAAGGAAGTAAAGAGAAAAAGAAAAAAAAGAATGAGAAGAAAGAGAAAAGAAAGTAGGAAAGAAGAAAGTAAAAAAAAAGTAAAAAAAGATTAAGGAAGAGTAAGAGTAAAATTAAAAAAAAAGAGAATTAGAAAACAAAAGGGAAGGATGAAGGAGAAAAGGAAAGAAAGAAGAGAAAGGAGAGAAAAGAAGGAAGGTAAAAAGAGTAAGAAGAGGAAATAAAAGTAGAAAAAAAAAAAAAGAAGAAGAAGACAAAAGATAGAAAGGAAAAATAATAGAAAAAGAGAAAGAAGGAAAAAGAAAAAAAAAAGGAGGTATAAAAAAAAAAAAAATAAAAGAAAAAAGTAAGGAATAAAAGAAATTAAAGAAGAAAAGAAAGTAAAAGATTAAAGAGATAGAAAAAAAGAGAAAAAAAGAAAAAAAAGGAGGGGAAAAAAAAGAAAAAAAAAAGGAAAGAGAGAAAGAAATAAAAAAGAAAGAAAGAATTAAAAGAAGAAAGAAAAGAGAAGGTTAAAAAAGAGAGAAAAAGAAAAAATAGAAATAGGAAAAGAAGGGACTAAGAGAAGAAGAAAAAAGAGGAAAAAAAGAAAAGAAAAAGGAGAGAAGAAAAAAAAGATAAAAAGAAAGAGAAATAGTAAAAAGATAATAAAAAAAAAAAGGTTAAAAAAAACAGAAGAAAGAATTAAAGAAAAAAGCGAAAAAGAAAGAGAAAAATAAAAAAGAGAAAGACTAAAAGAAGAAAAAAAAGAGGTAGAAAAGCACAAGGACGAGCGAAATAAACAAGGAAGAAAAAAAAAGAGAAAAAGCTAGAGAATTAAAAGAGGAGAAGGAGGAGAGAAAGAGAAAAAAAAGAAAAAAAATAAAAAAAAAAGGATTTAATAGAGAAGAAAAGAGAGAGAATAAAGATATAAAGGGAAAAAAAAAAAAAAGAAAAAAGAAAAAAAAATAAAGGGGAAAGAGGATTAAGAATAAGGAAGAAGAAAGAGAAAAAAAGAAAAAAAAGAGAAAAGAAGAAAGAGGAAAAGAAAGAAAGAAAAGGAAAGGGGAGGAAAAAAAAAATAAGAGTAAGAATAAGAAGAGAAAAGGAAAAAAGGAAAAAGAGAGAAAAGAAAAAAAAGGAGAAAAGAAAAGAAAGTAAAGAAAAGAGAAAAGGGAAGGACAAGAAGGGAAAAGAAAGAAAAATAAAGTAGAAGGAAAGAATAAAAAAAAAAAAGAAAGAGAAGGAAGAAAAAAAAGAGAAGAAAGGAGAAAAAAGGAGAGAAGAGAAAAGGGATTAAAGAGAAAAAATGAAAAAAAATTAGAAAATTAAAGAAGGAAAAAGAAAACGGAGAAAGAAGGATAAGAAGAAGAAAAAAAAGAGAGAAGGAAGAAAAAAAAAGAGAAAAGAAAGAAAAAAGAAGGAAAATGAAGAAGGGGAAGAAAAAGAAAAGGAAGAGAAGACGAAAGAAGAGGATAAGAAGAGAGAGAGAAAAGAGAAAAAAAGTGAGAGAAGACGTAAAGAAGAGGAACATAAAGGAAAGAAGAGAAACAGATTAAAAGAACAAAGAAAATAAAAGGAAAGAGAGAAAAGGAGAAAAAAAAAAAAAGAGAAAACGAGGAAAGAAAAAAAAAACAAAAAAAAAAGAAAAAAAAACAAGGAAACAGAGGAAAGAAATAAAGAATAGAAAAAAGAAGGGAATAAAAAGCAAAAACGACAGAAAGAAAAGAGGAAGAAGAAGAAAAAAATCTCAGAGAAAGAAAGAGAAAAAAAGAAACAAAAGAAAGAAAAGTTAAAAAGAAGAAAGTAATAAAAGGGAAAGGATAAGAGGAAGTAAAAAAGGAGAAAAAAGAAGAATAAAAGAAGAAAAAAAGAGCATTAAAAGACTACACAAGTGAAATAAGGAAATTAAAAAAAAGGAGAAAAAAGTAGAGAGAGAAGAAGGAAGAAGAAATAAAAAAAACAGTAGAAAGAAATAAAAAAAGACTGGAAAAAAAAAGAAAAACGAGGAGGAAGAATAGAAACGAGAAAAGAGGTAAAAGGAAGAAAAGAGAAAAAAAAAAAGGAAAAGTAGGAGAAAGAGAAAAAAAAACAAGAGAAAGATAAGAGAATAGAACAGGAAAGAAACAAAAGAGGTGAGAGAGAGGATAGAAACAGAAGGAGAGTAAAAGCAAAAAAAAAAAGTTTAGAAAAAAAAAGGAAAAAGAAAAGAAAAGGAAAACAAAGAAAAAAAAAAAGAAAAGAGGAAGAAAAAGTACTGAAAGAGAGCGAGCAGAAAAAAAAGCAGAAAAGAAAGAAGAATCTAAAAAGATAAAAAAAAGAGGGAGAAAAAAAAGATAAAAGAAAGGAAAAAAAGGAGAGAAAAGAAGAGAAGAAAAAAGAGAAAATTTAGGAAGGAATTAGAGAGAAATAAGGAAGAAGGGGGAGGAGAGCAAAAAAAAATAAAGTAAGTGAAGAAGAAAGGAAAGAAAAGAAGAAAAAGAAGGAAAGAGAAAAAAAAAAAGGAAAAAGGGAGGAGAAAGGAAAAAAAAGAAAAAAAGAAAAAAGAAAAAAGGAAGAAGTTAAAAAGAGGAAAAGAGTTAGAAGAAAGAAAGAAAAAAAGAATAAAAAAAAAAAAGAAAGAGAATTTAAGGAGAAAAAAAAAATAAAGAAAGAGAAAGGAGAAAGAGAAAAAAGAAGAGAAGTTAAAAGAGATTAAGAGAAAAGGAATAAAAAGAAAGGATAAAGAAAGAAGAAGAAAAAGAAAAAGGAGAAGAAAAAAAAAAGAGGATAAAGATAAGTGAAAAAAAAAACAGCAGAGAGAAAAAAGATAGAAAAAAAAGAAAGAAAAAAAATAAAAAGAGAAAAGGTAAAAAGAATAGAAGAACAAAGGATAAAAGAGAGGGAGAAAAAGAGAGGGAAAACAGAGTAAGTGAAGGAAAGGGGATAGAGAAAGTAACAAAATGAGAAAAAGAATAGGGAGAAGAAAAAGAAAGAAGAAATGCAAGAAGATAAAAAGAAAGATAGGGACGAAACAAAAAAAACACAAAAAGGTAAAGAAGTAAGAAGCACAAAAAACTCAAAAAAGAAGTAGGAAAAAAGGAAAAAAATTTAAAAGCTTAGATTAGGAGAAAAGAAAGAAAAGAAAAGAGAAAAAAGTAAAGAAGTTAGAGCAAAGGAAAAAAAAAAGGAAAAAAAAAAGAAAAAAAGAAAAAAAATAGAAAAGAAATACAAGGGATAAAATTTAGGAAAATAAAAAAAAAAAATAAGAAAAAAAAAAGAGAGGAAAGAGAAAAAAAGAAAAGAAGGAAGAGGAATAAAATAAAAAAAGAAAAAAAAAAGAAAAAAGAGAGAAAGTGAAAAAAATAAGAAAGGAAAAGAAGAAAGAAAAAAGAAAGAAAGAAAAGAAAAAAATAAAAGGAAAAAAAAAATTAGGAAGAGAAGAGAGGAAAAGAGAAAAAAGAAGAATAGAAAGGAAATTAATAGAAGAAAAAAAAAAAAAAAAAGATAGAGAAAAAAAAAAAAAAAGAAGAAAAAAAAGAGAAAAAGAAAGGAAAGAAAGGTAGTTAAAAAAAAGAGGAAAAAGAAGAGAAAAATAGATTTTAAAAAAAAAGAAGAAGATAGAAGAAGAAAAAGATTTAAGGAGGGGAGAAAAGAGAAAAGAAAAAAAGAGAAAAAAAAAGCAAAAAAAAAAAGAAGAAAGAAAAAAAAGAGAAAGGAAGTTAAGAAAAAAGGAAAAGGATTAGTAGTAAACAAAAAGAAAAAAAGAAAGTAAGAAGAAGAAAAGAAGGGAGAAGAAAGAAATAAGAGAAGGTAAGAGAATAGCAAAGTAAAGAAAGGAGGAATCAAAAAGAAAAGAAAAGAAAATAAAAAGAAAAGAAAAAAGAGAGAGAATAAAAACATAGAAGGAAGAAAGAAAAGAAAGAGGGAGAAAAGGGAAAAAAGAAAAAAGAAGAAAGAAAGTAAAGAGAGGATAAAAAAAAAAAGAAGAAAGAAAAAAAAATATTTAAAAGTTAAAGTAGAGAGTATTAAAAAAGAAAAAAAAGAGAAAAATAAAAAAAAGAAGAAGAAGGTAGAAAATTTAAAAAAGAAATTAGAGGAGGAAGAAAAAGGAAAAGGAGGGAGACAGTAAAAAAAGGCAGGGTAAAAAAGGAAAGGGTAAAAAAAAAGAAAAAAAAAGAGAAGAAAGAAAAAGAAAGTGAGGAAGAGAAAAAGAAAAGAGAGAACAGAAAAACACAAGAAAAAGTAAGAAAGAAACGAGGATTAGGATAAAGGAAAAGAGAAAGGGGAAAAACAGAAAAGAGAAGGGGGAAATCAAAGAAAGAAAAAAAAAGAAGAAGGATAAGACAAAAAAAAAGAAAAATAGAAAAAAAAGGAAGAAGAAAAGGTGAAAAAAGAAAAAAAGAGAAAAGAAGAAAAAAGAAAAAGCTAAAAATGACAAGAGAAGAAAAAAAAGACGAAAAAAAGAAGAGAAAAAAAGAGAAAAGAAAAAAAGGAAAAAAAAAAAATTAGAAGAGACAAACAGAGTAAGAAAAGGGAAAAAATCAAAGAAAGAAGAGGAAAAAAAAAAGGAAGAAGAAGAAGGATAAAGCAAGAGAAAAGAAAAGAAGAAAGAAAGGGTAAGAGGAGAAGTAAGAAAAGTGATAAGGAAAGAAAAAAGGAAGAAAGAAAAAGAAAAAAAGGGAAAAAAAAAAGAGAAAGAGAGAAGGGGGAGAGAAGGGATAGAAAGAAAGGAAAAGAAAAAGAAAAAAAGAAGAAATAAGGATTAGAAAAAGTGAAGGAGAAAAAAGAGGAAAGAAAAAAAGAGATATAAAGAATAGAAGGAGAGAGCAATAAAGAAAAAGAAAAAAAAGAAAGAAAGAAAGAAAGTAAAAAAAGAAAGAGAAAAAGAAGTAAGAGAGAAAAAAAAATAAAGGAGGTAAAAGAAAAAAAAAAAAGAAAAGGAGAGGAGTAAAGAGAAAAAAGAAAAAAAGGTTTTAAAAAGAGGAGAAAAAAAAAGAGAGAGGAGAAAAAAAGAGAGAAAAAGAAAAGAGGAAAAAAAAGAAAAGAGAGTAAAAAGAAAAAAAGAAGAAAAGGAGAGAGAAAAGAAAAAAGAAAGGAAGTATAAGAAGATTAAGGAAAATAGCGAAAGAAAGAATAAACATAGAAAGAAAAAAAGTGAGAAAAATTAAAAAGAAAAATAAAAGAAAAGAAATGAAGAAAAAAGAAACATGGAAAAGAAAGATTAAAAAAAAAAAAGAAAAAAAAAAACTAGAGAAACAGAAACAGGCAAGAAAAAAGGAGAGAAGAGAAGAAAGAAGAAAGAAAACGAAAGAGAAGGAACGGAAAAAAAGGACTGTAAAAAGAGAGAGAGAAAACGAAAAAGAAAAAAAAGAAAAAAAGTAAAAAGGAAAGGATAAAGGAAGGAGAAAAAAGACAAGTACAGGAGAAAAAAAAGAAGAAAGAAAGAAGAAAAAAAGAAGAGAAAAAAAGTGGGGAACGAAAAGAAAGAACGAACAAAAAAAAGGAGAAAAGGCAAGGAGAGAAGGGAAAAAAGAGAGAGAAAAAGTTAGAGAAAGAGAGAAAGAAGAATACAAGGAAAGAAAAGTGAAGAGGGAGGAATTAAAAAAAAGAGAAAGAAAAAATAAAAATGAAAAAAAAAGAAGAGGTAAAAGAAAAAGAAAAGAAAAAAAGGACAAACAGAAAAAGAAAAAAAATAAAAAAGTAAAGATAGAGAAAAAAGCGGAAGAACAAAGAGGAAAAGGGAAGAAGGAGAAGTAGAAGAAGAAGAAAAAAGGAAGAAAAGAGACGGAAAGAGAGAGAGAGGGGAAAAAAAAGATTAGAAGAGGAAAAAGAGAGAAAAAAGGATAACAAAAGAAAAGAATAAAAAAAAACAACAAAGACATTCACGAAAAAAGGAAGAAAGCAAAGAAAAAAGATCAAAGTATAAAAAAAAGAGAGAAAAAAAAGAGAAAAGAAAAAGAGAAGTAAGAAGTAAAAGAAGGAAGGGAAAGAAAGAAATAGAAAGAGGGAAGAAGAGAGAAATAAAAAAAAAAAGAAAAGGTAAGTAAAGGAAAGAATAAAATAAAAAAAAGAGAAAAGAGAGGAAGAAGAATAAGAGAAGTAAAGCAAAAAAAAAAAAAATAGAAAAAGGAAGAAAGAGTAAAGAAAGAAGAAGAGGGAAAAGGGAGAAAAAAAAAGAAAGAAAGTAGAGAAAAGGAATTAAAGAAAAAAGAGAAAGAAGGAAAAAAGAAAAAAAAGAGGAGAAAGAAGGAAATGAAAAAAAGAAGAAGAAGAAGAGAAGAGAGATTAGAAAAAGGAAAAAAGAGAGAAAGAAAATAAAAAGGGGAGGGAAAGAGAAAGGAAGTTAAAAGGAAAAAAAGGAAAAAGAATAGAAAAAAGAGAGTAAATTAAAAAAGATAAGAGAAGGAGATAGTAATAAAAAAAGAAGGAAAAGAAAGAAGAAAGAAATAAAAAGAAGAGAGAAAAAAACAAAGAAATAAATTAAAGGGAAGGAAAAGAAAAAAAAAAGAAGAAAAAAAGGAAAAAGGAAAGAAAAAAAGAATATAATAAAGAAAAGAGAAAAATAAGAGGAATAGAAAAAAAGAAAAGAGGAAAGAAAATTAAGAGAGGAAAATAAAAAAGGAAAACAGAAATAGATACAAGCGAGAAAGATTAGAAAAGTAATTAGAAGAAAAGAGAAGAAAGAAAAAAAGAAGACAAAGGAGAAAAAAAGAAACAGGAGAAAGAAAAAGAAAAGAGAGGAAAAGAGGAGAAAGAAAATATAAGAAAAGAAGAGAGGTAAAGAAGAGATAGAGAGAAGGGAAAAGAAAAAAGGAAAGAGAAGAGAAAAAGGAAAATTTAAAAAGAAAAAAAAAGAAAAAAGAAAAGAGAGAGAAAGGAAAAAAAAAAATAAAAGGGAGAATTAAGGAAAAAAAAGGAAAGAAAGAAAAGGGAAGATAGAAAAGAAAGAAAAATAAGAGAGAAGAAGGGAAGGGAGAATAGAAAAAGAAGAAATAAAAAGGAAAAAAAAGTTAAGAAGAAAAAAAAAAAAGAAGGGAGAAAAAGGAGAAAAAAAAGGTAGTAAAAAGAAAGAAAGAAAAAATATAAAAATAGAAAGATAAAGAATTAAAAAAAGGAAAAAAAAAGAGGCTAAAAAAAAGAGATAAAAAAAGAAAAAAAGAAGTTTAAAAGAAAAAAAGAGAAAGGAAGAGAAAACAGAAAAAGAGCAGAGAGAAAAAAGAAATAAAAGAAATAATATAAGAAAGAGGAATAAGAAAGAGAAGAAAAAAGGTAAGGAACAAAAATAAAAGGAAAAGAAAGCAAGAGAAAGTTAGAAGTAAAAGAGAAACATGAGTAGGAAAAAAAAAATAGGAAAAAAAGATAATAAAAAAAGTGAGAAGAAAGCAGAAAGAAAGAAAAAAGGAAGAAGAAAGGGAAAAAAAAAAGGAAAGACAAAAAAAGAGATTAAAAAAGGAAGAAAATAAAAAAGAAGAAAGAAATAGACAAAAAAGAATAAGTAAACAAAGGAGATAACAAAAACAGCGAAACATAATAATAAAAATAAAGATGAAAACAGAAGAAGAAGTTAAAAGGAAAAAAAAGAGAAAAGAAAAGAAAAAAAAAGAGAAGAAAGATAGTAAAAGAGAAAAAAAAAGAAAGGAAGAGAAAAAAAAAAAGAAGGAAAGAGGTAAAGAGAAAAGAAAAAAGAAGAGAGAGGGTATGAAAGAGAAAAAAAGAGGAAGAAGGCAAAAAAGGAAAAGAAAGGAAGAAAGGAAAGAGTTAGAAAGATTTAGAGAAAAAAAAAAGAAAAAAAAAAAAAAAGAAGTAAAAATTAAAGAAAAGAAAAGAAAGAAAAAAGAGGAAGGAAAAAAGAAAGAAAAAAAAAAGAAAGAAGAGGGAAAGGAGAGAAAGAGGGGAAAAGGAAAGGAAAAAAAAAAGAATAAAGGAGACAAGAAGGGTAAGAAAGGAGAGTAGAGTAGAGAAAAAAAAATAGGAAAGAGAAAAAAAGAAGAGAAGAAGAAAAAAAAAAAGAAAAAGAAAAGAGAAAGTAAAAGAAAAAGAAGAGAAAAGGAGAAAAAGAAAAAAGAAAATTAAAGAAAGTTAAGGCAAAAAGGAAAAGAAAAAAGAGTAAAAAAAGAAAAGTTATAAAAAAGAAGAGAGGAGGGAGGAAAGAAGAGAAAGAAAGAGAAAAAAAAAAAAGAAAAAAGTAAAAGAAAAAGAAGAAAAAGAAAAAAATAAAATAAAAAAAGTGAGAGAGGAAAAAGGTTAAAGAAGTTAGTAGAAAAGAAAGAAAAGGAAAAAGAGAGGAGAAAAAAGAGAGAGCGAGAAAAAATATGAAAAAAAAAAAAAGGAAGTTAGGAAGAAGGGAAAAAGTAGTAAAAAACAGGGAGAAAAAAGGAAGAAAAAAAACAGAAAAAGAAAAGAAAGAAAAAAGGAAAATTAGAAGAAAGAGAGGAAGAAGAAAGGAAAGAGTAGAGAAAAAAAAGAAGGGAATAGAAGAAAAAAGGATAAAAAAGAAAAACAATTAAGAGAGAGAGAAACAAAAAAAAAAAATTGAATTTTAATTAGAAAGAGGAGGAAATAAGGTTAAAGTAAGAAGACAACGAAGAGAAAAAGAAGAAGAGTTAATAGAAAAATAAGACAGAAACAGAAAGAGGTTAGGAGAAGAAGGAAAAAAAAAAGAAAAAAGAGGAGTGAAAAGAGTTAGACAAATAAAGGAGAAAAAAAGAAAAGAGAGAAAAAGAAGAATTAAAAAGATAAAGAAAAAAAAGAATAGAAAAAGTAGAGTTAGAGGAAAATAAAAAGAAGGAAGTAAAAAGGAAAAAGAAAGAAAAGAGAAAAAAAAAGAAGAAAAAGGGAAAAGAAGATAAAAAAAGAAAGAGAGAAAAAAAAAAAAAGAGAGGTAATACAGAATAGAAAATTAGAGAGGAGAAAAAGGAAGAGAGAAAAGAGGAGAAAGAGAAGAAAAAGAAGAGGGAGGATTAAATAGAAGAAAAGGAGAAGAAGAAAAAAAAAAGAAGAAGGTAAAAAAAAGGAAAGGAGAAAGAAAGAGAGAAAAAAAAAGAAAAGAAAGAGAAAAAAAAAAAAAGTAAAAAAAAAATTTGAAAAAAAAAAGAAAAAAAAATAGGAGTAAAAGAGGAAAGAAGAAAAAGGGAAAAAGTAAAGTAAAAAGAGGATTTAAAAAAAAAATAAAAAAAAAGAAAAGAAGAAATAAAAAGAATTAAAAGGTAAGAAAGAGGAAAGTAAGAAGAAAGAGGGAAGAAAAGAAAGAGAGAAAAGGGGAAAAACAAAAAAAGAAAAAAAAAAAAAGAAATAAAAGGAAAGAAAAAAGAAGAGAGAGAAAAAAAAGGTGAAGAGAAAAAAAAAGAGAGGAAAAGTAAAGAATGAAAGAGAAAAAAAAGGAAGAAAAAAAAAAGAGAAGAAGATAAAAAAAAAAAGTAAAAAAGGGAAAAAGAAAGTAAGAAAAGAAAGAGAAGAGCTAGGAAAGAAGTTAAGAAAAAAAAGAATTTAAGGAAAAAAAAAAGAAGAGAGAAAGAAGAAAGAAGAAAAGAGAAAAAAAAAAAAAAGGGGAAAAAGGGAAAAAGCTTAAGAAAAAAGAAAAGAAGGAAAAGGAACGAAAAAAAGAAGAGAAAGAGAAGAAGGAAAAGCAGAACAAGAAGAGAAAAAAAAAAGGAGAAAAGAGAGTTATAAAAAGAAAAAGAAGGAAGAAAAAAGGGAAAAAAAAAAGAAAAGAAGAGAAGGAGAAGGAGAAGGAAAAAAAGGGAGAGAAAAAAAGAAGAAGGAGGAAATACGAAAGAAAGAAGTAAAAAAAGAAGTAATAAGAGAAAAAGAAAGAGAGGAAGAGGTAGTTAGAAAGAGAAAGGAGGAGGAAAACGTAAAAAGAAAAAAAAGGAAGGAAGAGGAAAAAAAAAAAGAAAAAATAGTTAGATTAAAAGAAAAAGCAAAGGAAATAGGTTAGAAAAAAAAAGAAGAGAGAAAGAAAAGAGAAGAAAAAGAAGAGTAAGAAAAGAAAAAAAAGAATTAAGAAGTAAAAGAAGAGAAAAGAAGAAAGAAGAGAAAAGGAGTAGAGAGATAAGAAGAAGAAAAAGAAAGAAAAAGGTAGAAAAGAATTTAAAAAAAAGAAAAAGAAAAGGGAAAAGGTTAAAGAGGAAAGAAATGGAAAAGAAGAAAGGGTAAATTTAAAGAAGAAAAAGAGAAATAGTTAGGGAAAAAAAAAAAGAAAAGAGAAAGAAAAAAAAAAGAAAATAGGAGAAGAAAAAAAAAAAGAAGAGATAGAGAGAGAAAAGATAATTAAGAAAGGAGTTAGAAAGAAAAAGAAAGGAAGTAGTTAAGTAAGAAAAAAAGAAAAAAAGGGAATAAAAAGAGAGAAGGGGAAAAAGAAAAAAAAGAAGGAGGAAAATAGAAGGAAGAGAGTTAAAGTAGAAAAAAAGAATAGGAAGAAAAAGGGACCAGTGGAGAGAAGAGAGAAAAAGAAAAGAAAAAAATTTAAGTAAGAAGAAGAAAAAAAGATAAGAAGAGAAAAAAAAAAAAAAATGAAAAAACAAAGATAGAAAAACAGGAGAAGAAAAGGAAAAAAAAAGAAGAAAGAAGAGAAAACACAAAAGAAAAGAAAAAAAAGAACAAAAAAAAAAAAAAGAAAAAAAAAATAACAAGAAAGGGAAAAAAGGAAAAAAAGATAAAAAAAAAGAAAAAGTTAAGAAAAAAAGGGAGAAAGAGGTAAAAGTAAAAAAGAGGAAATTAAGAGTAAAAATAAAACTAGAGAAAAGAAAGAGAAAGGAGAAAAGAAAAAAAGAAAAATAGAAGGATTAGAAAGTTAGAAGAGAAAATAAGAGAATTAAATAAAAAAGGAGAAAAAAGAAAAAAGGAGAAGGAAAGGAGGAAATAACACAAGAGAACAAAAAAAAGGACAAAAAGATACAAGAAAAATTAGGAGAAACAAGAAGGCGAAAAAAAGGTAGAGACAAAGAAAAAAAGAAACAGAAAAAATAAAAAGAGAAAGAAAAGAAATAAAGAAGATGAAGGGAAAGAGAAAAAGAGAGAAATAAAAGAAAAAAAAAAAAAGAAAAAAGAAAAAGGAAAAAAAGAAAAAGTAAACAAAAGTTAGAAAAGAACAAAAGAAGAAACGGAGAGTAAGAGTGAGAAAAAAAAAAGTTAGTAAGAAAGAAACACAAAGTAAATTTAAAAAAAGAGAAGGGAGGAAGAGAAAATAAAAAAGAGAAGAAAAAGAGAAAAAAAAAAAAAGAAGAAAAAGAAGAAAAAGAGAAGAAAAGAAAAGAAAGAGAAAAGAAAAAAAAAGAGAATAGGGAAGAGAGGAAAAAAAAGAAGGAGAAAGGAAAACGGAAGAGTAGGAACAAAAAGGAGAGTTAGGGAGGGTAGCAAAAAGAAAGAAGAGAGAAGAGAATTAAGAGGAAAGAAGAAAAAAAAAACAACAAAAAAAAAAAAGGCGAAAGGTCTTATAGAAGAAAAAAAAAAAAAAGGAGAGAAGCAGGAAAGAAAGAAAAGAAGAAAAGAGAAAAAAAAAAGAAAAGAGAAAAGACAAAAGAAAAAGAAAAGAAGGAAAAAGAAATTAAAAGGAGAAAATAAGTGTTAAAAAAAAAAAAAGAAAAGAAAAATCAAAAAAGGGAGAGAAAGAAGAAAAAGGAAAAAAAAGGGAAAGAAACGAAATAAGAAGAAGGAGAGAAAGAAGGGTAAAAAAAAAGACAAAAGATAACAAATGAAGGTAAGCAAAAAAGATATATAAATAATAAAGTGAAGAAAAAAAAAAATAAAAGAGAAACAAGGAGAAAAAGAATAAAAAAGATAGAAGAAGAAACAGAAAGAAAAAAGAAGAAAAGAAAGAAGAGAAAAGAAGAAGAGGAAGGAAAATTTAAAAAGAATAAAAGAAAAGATAAGACAAAGAAAATGAAGAGGAAGGAAATAGGGAGAAGAAAAGGTAGAGAAAAAGAGGTAGAAAGGAGGGAAAGGTTAGAGTAAAAATAGAAAAGAAAAGAGGAAAATAAAGAAAAGAAAGAAGAAGAAGATATATGTAAGAAGTAAAAGAATAAGAAAAAAAGGGGAAGAAGGGAATTAGAAAAATTTAGAGAAAAAGTAAAAGAAGAAAAAAGCAGAAAAAAAGAGTGAGATAAGAAGATTAAAAAAAAAATTACAGAGGAAAGTAGAAAAAATAAAAGAAAGAAAAGATAAAACACAGGAAAGAAACAAAAGAAGGAGACAACAAGAGAAAGGAAAAAAGAAAGAAGAAAGAAAAAAAAAGGGAAAAAAAAAAAGAGGAAGGAAAAAACAGTGTAAAAGAAGAAAAACAAAGGAAAAGGAAAAGGTAAAAGAAGAAAAAAAAAAAAAAAGAAAAGGAGGGGAGGGTTAAACAGAAAGAAAGCGAAGAGAAGGAAGACAAAAAAAGAAAAAAGTAGGAAAGAGGAAGAAGAAAAAAAAAGAATAGACAAAAAAGGTTATAAAAGAGAAAGGGAAGAAAAAGGAAAAAGAAGAAATAAGGTAGAAGAAAACAATAAAGGAAAAAAAGAAAAGAAAAAAATAAGAGGAAGGGAAGAGAGTAGGAAAAAAAAAGAAAAAAAGGAAAAGAGAAAGAAGAGGGAAAAAAGAAAAACAGAGAAAGAATAAAAAAAAAGAGGAGAGGAAAAAATAGGCAAGAAAAACAAGAGAAAAAAAAAGTGAAAGAGAAAAGAAAATAATTAAAAAAAATAAGCAAGGAAGGAAATAAAAAAACGGATAGGGAAGAAGAGATAAGATAAAAAGAGGAAAGAAAAGAAAAGTGAAACAAGCAGAGAGAGAGAAAATAAAAGAAGAAAAAAAAAGAAAAAGAAACGGAAGTAGTAAAAAAAAAAAAGGAAAAAAAAAGAAAAAAGAAAGAAAAAGAAAGTAAAAGGATAAGAAAATTAAAAGACAAAACACACGAAAAAAGAGAAGAAAAAAAAACGAAAAGGCAGAGGAAAGAAGAAGGGGAAAGAATTAGAGAAAGGAAAAAATGAAATGGAAGAGAAAAGGATAGAAGAGGAAAATGAGAGAAAGAAAGAAAAAGGAAAAGAAATTCTGAAGAAAAGAAGAAAAAGAGAGAAGAAAAGAGAAGAGCAAAGAGAAAAGGAGAAAAAAGAAGAAGAGATTTAGTGTAACGAAATTAGAAGGAAAAAAGAGAGAAAAAGAAGAAAATAAAGAGAGTTAAGAGAAAAAAAAAGGGGAAGTAGTAGGGAGAAAGAAAAAATAAAGAAAGACAGCAAGAAAAGAAAAAGGAAAAACAAAAAGAGAGAAAGGAAAAAGAAGAGACATTAAAGAAAAAAAAAAGAGAAAAAGAAGAAACAGAAAAAAGAGGAGAAGTAAAAGGAAAAAGGAAGGAAAGAGGAAGAAAAAAAGAGGAAAAAAGTAAAGGAAAGTAGAAACAGAATCAGAAAAAAAAAGGAAAGGAAAGGGAGGAGGAACAAATAAAAATGAAAACAGAAGGGCAAAATTAGGAAATAAGAGTTTATTAGAAAAAAGAAGAAAAGAAAAAATAAGAGAAGGAAAAAAGGAGAGAATTAAAAAGGAGAGAAGAATAAAAAAGGGAAAGAAGAACATTTAAAAAAATATAAGGAAGAAAAAATTAAGGAGAAAAAAGAGGAGAGTTAAAATTATAGAAAAGAAAAAAAGAAAGAAAGGGGAAAGAAGGAAAAAAAAGAAAAAGAAAAAAAAAAAAGATAGGAGAAGAAAAAAAGAAAAAAAAAAAGGTTAAAAAGAAGAGAATAAAAAAAAGGGAAAAAGAAGGAAAAAAAAAAAGTGAGAAAAGAGAAGGAGAAGAGAAGAAAAAAAAGTAGAAGGACAGGAAAGAAGAAAAGAGGAAACAAAGAAAAAAAAGAAAATGAGGATAAGGAGACAAAAAGAAAAGAGGAAAAAAAGAAGGGAAGAAAGGAGATAAAAGAAGAGAAGAATAAAAACAAAAAGAGAGAAAAAGAAGAATAAGAAAAGGAGCAAAGGAAGAAAGAAAGAAGAAAGAGGGAGAAGTTAGAAAAGAAAGATGAAAAAAGAGGAAAGAAAAAAAGGGAGAAAAAAAAAGGAAGTTGAAAGGAAGAGAAAAAAGAAGAGAAAAAGAAGCTAAAGGAGGGAAAAGAGAAGAAAGACAAAAGAAGGAAAAAAAAAATAAGAAAGAGAAGAGAAGATAGTAGAGGAAAATGAAAATAAGAGAGAAGAAAAAAAACAGTGAGAGAAAAAGGAAAAAACAGAGAGGTGAAGGGAAGAAGAAACAAGGAAAAGATTAGAGAGAAGAGAATATTAAAAGAGAAATTAGGAGACAGAAAGGAAAAAAAGTTATAAGAAAAGTAGTAGGAAAAGAAATTAAAAGAGAAAAAAGAAGTAAAAAGAAAAGAAGAAGTAAAAAAAAATAAGATAAGGAGGTTAAATAAGAAGAGGAAAAAAAGAAAAGAAAGGAGAGAAAAAGTAAGAAAGAAAAGAATAAGAAGAAGAAAGATAACAAGAAAAGTAAAAAGGGAGAAATAAGAGGAAGGTAAAGAAAGAAAGGAAAAGGAAGAAAAAAAGAAAAAGACAGAAGAGAAAAAAAAAAAGAAAGGAGGAAAGAGAATGGAAAAAAGTTAGTTAGTTGTTTTGTTTTTTTTATTTTTATATGTTTTGATATTATATAGTTGTTATGTTTTAGGTATTTGTAATTTGAGGTTTGATGGTATTTTGATTTTTTATTGTAGTAGTGATGCATAAATAAGAGAGAAAAAAAAGTAGGAGTAAAAGATAGAGATATTAAGTAGAGTAAATTATAATTACTAGGTTGGGTTAGGAAAAAATATATATAGGTATGGGGAGAAATATTTTAATAGAAAATTAATAATATAATATGGAAGTTTTAGATTAGTATAATAGATATTAATGAGAATATGTATAGAAGAGGGTGAAATAATAGAGTTAGAATGAAGATGATGATAAAGATATAAGAAAGATATAAATTATATGAATATAGAGGGAAATAGATATCTAGAGGTTATAAAAAGAAAATAGAAGAGAGAAAGGAAGAAAAAATAAAAGAAGGAATGTGAGAGATAATTAAAAAATAGTTAAGAAAGAACAAGAAATAAGAATGGAAAAAAATAGAGGAAGATAATAATTAAATTAGTGATAAGATGTAGGAAAAAAAAAAAAAACGAATAGAAAATGGAAAAAAGGAAAAAAAAAAAGAGAGAAAATAAAAATAGAAAAAAGGAAGATACCAATGGATGAATGTAGGGATATGGATATATGTTGAATTAAAGTGGATATAAGAGTAAAAAATAACAATATAAAAAAGGTTAAAGAGAATGATAATGGATAATAAAAAGAGAAAATAAAAAGAAGGAGAGAGATTAAGTGAGGAAGATAAGATAAATAAGAAAGAGAGTATATAAATGAAAGAGTAAGAATAAGTAAGAAAGGAAAAGTAAGAAGCAAAGAAAATAATAAATAGATAGAGTAGTATGAGAAAGAAAAAAGAAAAAGTAGAGGTAAATAAAGTAAAAGAAAAAGGAAAGAAAGAAAAGAAGAAAAAAATAAAAAAAAAAAAAAAGAAAAGGAAATGGAGTAGGTATGTATAATATATAAATAAAATAGAATAATTATTGGAAAGAGAAAAAGAAGAATTAAAGAGAAGGGAAAAGAATATTGATAATATAGATATGTTTAAAGTAAATGGTATTATGAAGTTAAAAATAAGTGTTAGGGTATTTTGGATAGGATTTATGATAGATGGTATAAGGATATTTGGTATAATATAATTAAATTAAATATTAGTATATATTGATAAGTTTGTTTATTGATATGTATAGTGTATAGGTATAATTTATGGTTAATAAAAGAAGAAGAGAAAAGAAGTAAAGGCTGTGAAAGATATGAAAAGGGAAAAAAGATACAGGATAATAAATAAGAAGAAATAAATTAGATGAATATAAGAGAGGAGAATTTAATAAAAGATAGGAAAGAGAGTAAATGGGGTAAAGGAAATATATAAAGGTAATAGGGATATAATAAATGATGAATATAGTTGATATGAAATATTAAGGATTATATATTTAAATAAATTATAATGAAATAGATAAGGTTTTTAATAAAAGGAGAAATTAAGAAAATAATTGAAATATATGTGAAGAAACTTAATAAATGGAGGGAGAAAAAGGGTAGAGATAATGAATAGGAAAATTAAATAATATATATAATAAGAGGATGATGAGGAGTTAAAGGAAGTGTAGTAATGAGAGTATAAGAATGATAGAAATATAAAGATAGAGAAATAGATAGTATATGTAATAAAGAAAAAAGAAAAAATATTTTAGATGGAAGTAGTATGGAATATTTATGATAGATAAAAGAATATAATAAGAAAAAAGTAGGGGAAGAATAATATAAGATAGAAAGAAGAAAGAATGTGTAGAAAAATAGGTTAATATATAGGGAGAAATATAGTAAATGGATGGAAGGATGAGAAATTTAGATATATTGTTATAAATAAAATAGAAATATATATATAGTTAATGGTATATATGTATATTAAAATTGATAAGATGTATAATAATATGATTATATGGTTAATGTGGGGTGTATATAATATTATGATAGTTATATAAATATGTATTGGTTGTATTGATAAGATATATTGATATGATGTTTATAAATATGGAAGTTAATTATATATAGTAATGTTATAATAAATATTTGGATAAGGAGAAGGGGGGGTAAAAGAGTTAAATTTAATATAGATGTTGAGGAAAGGGGGATAAGAGAGAAAAGATAATAAAAATATATATAGTAATATTAGTAAGGAAATAGCGTATATATGAATAAGAATAAGAAAAAGGAAGATATAAAAAGAAAAAAAAAAAGAAATGATAAAAAGAGAGGAAAAGTTAAAAAAGAAGGATAAAAGATAGATAAGGAAAAAAAAAAATAAAAAAAAGAACAAAAAGAAATAAATAAATATAAAGAAGTAAAAAAAAGAGGGGTAGATTAAAGAAAGAATAGAAAAATTAAAAAAAGGAAAAAAGAAAGATAAAAGAGAAATTAAGGTAGAGAGGAAAAAGAGAGAAGGAGATAAGAGAAAATAAAAAAAATGAGAATAAATAGAGAAGGATAAAGAGATAATAAAAGGGAAATTAAGTTAATAATAGGAAGAAAAGAAAGAAAGAAAAAGAAGAAAAAATAAAATGAAGGTAAGAAATGAAATTGTAGAAATAGTAGAAGAGTAGGGTATAGATTATGAAATAGAAAAATAGGGAAGAAGGGAAAAGGAGGGAGAAGAAGAGGGGTAAAATGGAAAGAGGAGAAAAAATAAAGGAGAAAAAAAATAGAGAAAAAAGAAAAAAATAAAAGAAAGTAATAGAAAATTGTAGATTAAAGGTAAAAGAAGATATGAATAAAGATAAGGAAAAAAAGTAGAAGATAAAAAGAAGAAAAAGTAAGAAAAAAGTGTAAGAAGTAAAAAGAAAAAGTAAAAAAAGTTAAAAAGATATAAAAGAGATTTTAAAAAAGAAAAGAAGAAAGAAAAGAGAGAAGAGAAGAGGGAAAAGAAGAAGAAAGGAAGAAAAAGAAATAAAGGAAAAAAAAAGAGAGAAAAGGAAGAAAAAAAAGAAAGAAAAAAGAGAGAAAAAGAGAAGGAAAAAAGAAAGAAAAAAAAGAAGAAGGTAAAGAGAGAATAGAAAAAAAAAAAGAAGAGAAGAAGATAAGGAAGAGAGGAGAGATGAATATAGATTGTTATTAGTATAGGATAAAATAAGGAAAAGGAAAAGAGAAAGGATAGGAGGGAAGGGAAAAAATAAAAATAGTAGAGAAAAAGAAAGAGGAAAAAATAAAAATTTTAAGGAAAATTAAATTAGGACAAGGAAATAGAAGCGAAAAAGAAAGGGAAGAAAAAAAAGAAAGAAATTAATAGTGGAAAAGTAAGAGAGATAAGAAAAGGAAGAAAAAATATTAAAAAGGAAAAAAGAAAGGAGAACAAGAAAAGGGAATAAAAAGAAATAAAAAATGAAAAGAAGATATGAAAAAAAAATAGAGAGGAAGAGATAAGTAAGAAGAATGGAAAAAATATGTAAGTTTTTAATGAGAAGGGAGAAAGAAAAGGGATGAGGAAAACAAGAGAGAAAAGAAAGAGGAAAGGGAAGATAAAGGTCTAGGGAAGAAATAAAAAAAAAATAGAAAGGAAGGAGAGTAGAAAGTATTGTAAGGGAGAATAAAAAACAAAAAAGGGTAAAAGAAAGAAAAAAAGAAAAAGAATTAGAGAGAAGATAGAAGACAACAGAAGAGAAAGAAGGGGAAAGATTAAAAATATACAAATAGAGGAAAGAGTGGTAAAGGAATAGAAAGAAGAAAAAAGCTTTAGATTAAGTAAAAGAAAAAAGAAAGATAGATGGATAGAAAAGAGGGAACAAAAAAAGAGGGAAGGGAAGAAAAAAAAGGGAAAGGAATAGTAAAAGAAAAGAAGATAGAGAAGAAGAAAGTGGAAGATAATATAAGATGAAAAAAATAAAAGGAAAAAAAAAAAGGAAGAACGAAGAAAAAGAAACAAAAAAAGAAAGGGAGATGAGTGGAAAAAAGAAAAAGGGGAAAGAAAAAAGGAAGAAAAAGAATTAGAAAGAAGACGAAGAAGAAAGAAGGTTAAAAAGGAAAAAGGGGAGGAATTAAGATTAAATAGTTAATGAAAAAATGGAGAATCTTATTGAAAAGGAGCAAAGAGAAAAGAAGGAAGAGATAGTACTGAAAGAACAAAGGAAAGAAAAGTAGTAATAAAAAAAAGAATAAGAAAAGAATTTAAAAAAAAAGAGAAGAAAAAGAGAAAAAAAGAGAAAAAGAGGATAAGAAGGTAAAGAAAGAGATAAAAAAAAATTTTAGAAAGAAGGAAGAAAAGAAAGAAGAAAAAAAAAAAGAAAAGAAAGGGAGGAAAGAGAGAGGTAGAAGTATGAAAAGTAAAAGGGGAAAAGAAAAGGGACGAAAAAAAAAAAAAGAGGGAAAAGTAATTAGAGAAGAGGAATGAAAAGGAAGAAGAGGGAAAATAAGGAAGAGGAAAAGTTAAGTTTAAAAAAGATAAAAAAAAGAAGGTAGAAAAAGGAGAAAGGGAAAGGGGAGAAGGTAAAATCAGAAAAAAAGGAAAAGAGGAAAAGAGAGAAGTAGAAAAAGAGAAGAAAAAGAAAAAGAAGAAGAAGTAAAGTAAGAAAGAAGAAGGGAAAAAAAAGATTCAAAAGAAAAAACGAAAATAGAAAAAAGGATTATCTGAAAGAAAAAAAAAGGTTAGAAGAGGCAAGAGGAAAAAAAGAAGAGCAAAAGAAAATAAGAGAGAAAAGGAAGTAAGAAGAGAGAAAGAAGAAGGAGACAAGAAGAAAAAGAAAATGAAAAGAAAAGAATAGAAAAAAAAAAAAAACAAACAGACAAAAAAAAAAAAAAAAGGTTAAAAGTAAAGAGAAGAGAAAAAAAAGAAGAACAAAAAGGGAAAAAAAAAAGAGAAACGGAGAATAGAAAATAGGAAGAAAAAACGTAGAAAGGAGAAAGGAAAAAAAAAAAAAGAAAAAAGATAAGAAAAAAAGGAGAGTAGAAGAAGAAGAAAAAAGAAGGAAAATAAAAAAAAGAATATAATTAGAAAAAAAAGAAAAGAAAAAAAGAAAAAAGAAGAGAAAAAAGAAAAGAAAAATAAGTATATAAAGAAGAAGTAGAAAAAGAAAAAAAGAGAGAAAGAGAAGGGAGAAAAAAGAAAGAAGGGTTAAAGAGTAAATTAGAAAGATAAAGACAAAAAAGGGGAAAAAAAAAAAGAAAAAAGAAAAAATAAAAAAAGAAAAGAATAAAAGAGAATAGGAAAGAGAAGAATAGGAAAGTAAAAGAAGAGGGAAAAAGAAAAAATTAATGAGGAAAAAAGGAAAAGAGTAAAAAGTAAGAAAAAAAAAAGAAAGGGAAAAAAGGAGAGAAAAAATACAAACAAGAAGGGAAAAAAGAGTTAAAACAAAAAAAATCAAAAGAAAGACAAAAGAGAAGAGTAGAGAAAGGAAGAAAAAGGAAAAGATAAGGAAGAAGAGGAAAAAAAGAAAAAAAAGGAGAAAAGAAAAGAAGGTAAGAGAAAAAAAAAGGAAAGAAAAAAGGAGAAAAGAAAAAAAAGAAGAAAGCTAAGAAAGAAGGAGGAAAAAGAGAAAAGAGTAGGAGAGAAAAAAAAAGAAACAAAAAGAAACAGAAAAAAGGGGAAACAAAAAAAAAAGAAAAAGCTAGAAGAGTAAAAGCGGGAAAGAGAAAAAGAGGAAAATAAAAGAAGAAAGAAAAGGAGAAATTAGAAATAAAAAGAAAAATAGAAAAAAAGAAGGCTGTGGTCGCGGCCCAGTGTAAACCCTCTAAAACATTCTTCACAATTCCTACGGGATACGATCTAGTTCCATTCGCTAACCCTAGGATATTCTCGATCTCATCTAATATTCCAACATTTAGTGTTTTGAAGAGATATAATAGGATCAAGTTCACCCTAAATCGGCTAAGGTATTAAAAGGCTTGGAGCCCCCTATTCTACAAGGTAAAGTGAATAATCCGGGATCCTTCATTTTCTTTGGCATTTCGCCTTGAATGAACGCGGACCCATTTTTTCCTAACTCAAGACTCTCTACATATTTATCTAAAATAGCGTTGTTCATGGGAGCATGAGCTAGAACTTCAAGAACCAGTAACTTAAGATGCAAATCCTTGAATTCATCTTCTAAAGTTCTTTCGGGTTCCTTTGATTTTGGTGTTTCTACTTTATTGACCGTCAAAGTTTTAACTTGTAGTTGGTCTTTTTGAAAATCATTTATTGCTTTGAAACACATTTTAATAGCATTGACCGAATTGAAGGGACGGGATAAACTTTGGGGATCTTCTATTGGGTAAGAACGAGCAGACGAAACCGAAGAGGCAGGGTTAACATTCAATTTCGGGTTCTTAATCGTGTCACTAGGAAGTGCGATTATGTCAATTTTATTGGTCATCTCACTTTGTTGTTGTTTGAAATCGGCTTCAAACTTAGACAACCTAGCGTCTTGAGATGCCATAAAGTTAGACATCAATCCCTTGATGATTGATTGTTAAAATTTTAGGGATTGTTATTGAAGGCGCAGTTCGGGAACGAACCATTTGATTGAAAACGATTAGTTAGGATTGTAAAATAGTTTTGAGAATTTTGAGGTTGCCTCCACCTAAGGTTTGGGTGACTTTTCCATGATGGATTATAGGTGTCACCAAGGTTATTTTGCTTGGGTTTAAAAGTGAACTACTTACCTCCTGCTTCGTCGGTACGCGAGGATGCGTAATCGAAAAAAGCTTTCTCAGGATTTTCCATGCAAATTTGAGTGTCGTGGGGACCACCACAAATCTCACATGAAGAAGCGATTTTGTTCACTTGAACGGATGGTTTAGGAGCAAGATGAGCTTCCATCAAGCGTTAGACTTGATTTTCTAGCTCAATAAGACGACGATCAGATGTACTCGGGACATCGTAAGGCAAAGAGATTGCCTTGACCGGTTTAGCGAGGTCTCTTAGGTCATTCCAACTCTCATGGCCATAGAGAGCGAGATTCAATATGAGTTCCCAAGATTCTTTGGCACTTTTGTCACGAAGCTTACCACCAGCCGAATGATTGATGGCTTACCTTGTGGCAGAATTGACATGGTCATAAAAGATTTAGACTTGGAGCCAAAGATCGATGCCATAATGAGGGACTTTTTAAAGTAAGTCCTTGAAATGAGTCTGTGCTTCGGAAAGAGATTCACCATGTTGTTGTTGGAACATCAAGATGTCATTTCTAAGTTTGGTAGTTCTTCCCGGTGGAAAAAACTAAGCAAGGAAACGGGTAGTGAGATCCTCCCAAATAGAGAAGACGTTCAAGCCAATTGCTAGCTTGATTGCGAAGGGAAATTGAAATAAACGCAATCGCGTCCTTTCCCTATTTTCAACATAAAGGTCAAGTGAGTCCGCAAGTTTTAAAAAATCCTTAAGATGCTGATTTCGATCTTCAGACCGGAGTCCGTGGAATGCACATTCGTTTTGCACCAACTGGATGGTGTTGGATCGCAAAGGCACCACATTGTTCCCATCGAGGAGCTCAATGGTGTTTCGATAGCCCTCGTGGATTGGTCGGGAATAATCTCCTAAAGTGCGGGGTAGATTTCGTCTCCCATGATGGTTAACAAAATGGAAGGTTTACAAAACAAACAAAACAAAGAAAAGATAGACTATGAGAAAGCTACACAAAAAAATAAATAAAATCTTACTTAATAGGATCCTTGTGAGTAGACCTAGACTAGATAGAATCCGAAACCTAGACTATTCCCCAAGCGACGGCGCCAAAAACTTGATGCGGTGAGTTACAACGCAAAAGTTTTACAACCCTCCTAAGCAGTGTACCTAATCGTTGTAGTGTTTATAGGCAAGACTCGGGGGGTTATTATCATTCTCTAGAGGAATGGTTTGAGTAGGCTAGAAATGTATGTTTACTAAGGTCTAAGGATTGAAGGAATATTATTTTTGTATTTTTATATTATTATGAAAGCAAATAAATCTAGGCTTTGAAGGGGGGGGTTGATTAAACTACTAAGCTAAACTACTCCTTATCATGCAAGAAAAGTAAATGTAGAGAAAAACTCGTATGGTTAAACAAACATGTTTGCCTAGTCATGCACTACTCCCTATTTTTCTTCTCAGATTTTATTACCCATCACCCTTGTAATGGATTGTGTAAGTATCTAATAAATTAAACACTTAACTCGGAATCCGCCCGATCTAGTCACAGGTACCCTCTAACCTAGCCGCATTTCCCTAGACGTCCTTGCTTTGCAATTAAGAAGCTATTTTTCTAAATCCTAACGTGCACATCATTAACAAGAAGTTATAACAAAAGATCTAATAACTAGGTTTCATGCAATCATAAGCAAACACAATTAAATTTAGCCAAGCATGTTAATTAAAAGAGAAGAACAATTAATCAAACAACACATAGACATATTTAATGATTAAAAGGGTAAGGGAATTTCACTTCAATTGAACATGGAGTATGAATGAGTACAAAAAGGTTTGGGAACTCTAAAAGTCAACCTCTATAGCTGCTACAATTATACTCTATGTTTTTCCTCCCTAAAACATGAAAAATAAGGTTTTTATATATAGAAAATAGGTCACGATGTCGTCTCTTGTTAATCGCGACAACGTCGACCCGCCAAATCTTCTATGGGATTTTTTAAGTCGGCTACTTTGACGGCGTCAGAAAAGATCGCGACATCGTCTCCTTCAAGCTTTGACGGTGTCAGAAGAAATTGCGACGCCGTCTCCATAAACTGTAAATCCAAAGCTCTATCAAAGTCTTGTGAAGTTGTGTCTTTGTCCCGTTTCTTCTCCAATTGAGCCCAAGTCACGTGTATTTCCTTTCAATGCTTCCCAAATGCTAAAATATCAAAAAGAAACGATTAAGCACAATAATTAGGGATATTTGCACGATTTTGGGGGTTAACTGACCCTGAAAAAGTGTATAAAATTACACCTCATCAGTAGACACATTAGGAACTCTATTCTTAGACGAGTTTCCATGAGCATTAGGCTGAATTCTAACCTTTGGTTTTAACCAAACTAGTTTTACCACTCTTTATTTTGTTAACTACCATTTGGAAACCATCATTATTCATCTTCTCAACAATAGGAATAAGCGTTGCATTCTTAGGACATTGATCATGAACATGACCAAATTTTTTGCATAGATCACAATGAGGTGGCTTCCACTCATACTCAACACAAACCGTTTACATAGAAAATTGATGAGGTGTCATTTTATACACTATTTCAGGGTCATTTAACCCCTTAAATCATACAAATATGCCCAGATTATGTGCTTAATCGTTTGTTTTCAGGTTTTTAGCACTTGGAAGGCATTTGGAGGAAATACACACGACTTAGGCTCATTTGGAGAAAAAACGAACAAGACTACGGACCTATACCAAATCTTTTGAAGAATTGTGCATAAAGCACGTGGAGACGGCGTCACAGGCATAAAGCGACGACGTCTCAATCTTTCTAGTGACGGCTTCAAGAAAATGACGACGGCGTCAGGACGTAACCAACTCAAATCAGACCTAGAAGATTCTATCTTGTGACGGCGTCGCGACTACAACTTGATGCCTTCGCGACGATTTCTCTATATATACAAAACCGAATTTAGGATTTTAAGTGTATAACTTTTGGGAGCCGAACCCTAAGTACTTTGTCAGCTTTTAGGTCGTCTTTAGGGCTTAAAACCCTATTGTAACTGACCTTAATCCATGTTTTAATCAAGTAAGATTATTTATCTTTAATCATTCAATATGTCTATGTGTTGTTTGATTGATCTATGTTCTTTCTTCCTTTATAACATGTTAGGCTAAACCCACCCTTGTATTTACTTATGATTGCATGAAAGTTGGATTATAGATCCTTTTATTGTTGCTTCTTGTGATGAATGTGCACGTTAGGCTTTAAAAAACTAGCCATAAGATATTAAATTAGCATAGACGTCTAGGGAAACGCGAGTGTGTAGAAAGGATGCCATCGGTAACAATCTTCATACTACCTTACCCCTAATATGATTGATCCCTCTTAAGATATTTCAATTGCATTTAATATACTCTTAGGGGCCTTGTAATAGTCTTCATACTACTTTACTTATGTGTTGCCTTAACAGAATATTAAATAGACGGCGGGTTCGTGTAATTCGTTTATGACTTAGAAAATACTTACACAGATCGTCACGAGTGTGACAAGGCAACAGGATCAGGATAAGCAATCTAATGAGTAATGCATGATTAAGTAAATACACTATTTTATCATAAAGTTATCACTAGTAGTATAGATTATATTTAGTTTAATTAATTAGTTAATTAACCAACCTCTCACCATAGATTCTACTGCTTTCTATAAAAAAATAAAAATACAAAAATAATCTCTTTTTAATCCCGTAGATCTCGGCTAAGCCCTGTTCGAGCCTTCCCAACCTATTCCTCTAGAGAACGATAACAACCCCCGAGTCTTGCCTATACTACGCTACAACGATTAGGTACACTGCCTAGGGAGTTGCAAAACTTTGTGTATAAGTTTTACGACTACCGCACATCAAGTTTTTAGCGCCGTTGCGTGGGGAATAGTTAGGTTCTGAACTTAGTTTAGCTTAGTTCTACTCGCTTAAATCCTTTTAAGTGAGAATTTATTTCCGTATATTATCTTTCTTGTAGTCTATCTATTCTTTGTGTTATTTGTTTCGTAAATCATTCTCATCAACCATTATGGGAGACGCGAATACTATCTGTAATCTTGGAGATTACTCCAAACCTAGCCACGAGGGCTACATGAACACCATTGAACTCCCCAAAGGGAACAATGTGGTACCTCTTGTAACACCCCCAAAATGGGTCGCAACAGAAATATGTTCGGGGGCATTACTTCATAATAGCATTGCACAAGACATGAGAGAACGACCTCAAATGAATCGTTTGAAAAAAATCTTGAAATGTTTGGACTCCAATGCACATCAAGTAAGTCAAGCATCTAATTCACTTGCGAAAAACATGCTTAAAAGTGTCAACATAAAGTTGGTGAGTTCATAGGTTTTTGTAAGTATAAATGTTGATATCAAAGGTTTATAAAGTGTGTACGACCATTTCAATCCTTATAATAGTCACAAAAATGTAAGTATGAATGTTAGAAATCAAAGATTTGTAAAGTATGTATGACCATTCAAACCCTTATAATAGTCACAAAAATGTAAGTATGCATGTTGGAAATCAAAGATTTGTAAAGTGTGTATTGCCTAGTATGCAATATCCAAAAGAATGATTACGATTACACTAAGTTCATAAAACCGATGCTCTAACAGAAATAACAGACATGTGCTCATACAGATGCCCTACTTGGAACACCCGAGCATTGATTTAGTGGACATGTATTCATACCGACGCCCTACCTAGAACACCCGGGCATTCATTTAATGGACATGTACTCATACAGATGCCTTACCTGACCCGAGCATTTATTTAATAAATATATACTCATACAGATACCCTACCTGGAACACCCGAGCATTTATTTAATGGACATGTACTCATACAGATGCCCTACCTGGAACACCTGAGCATTTATTTAATGGATATATACTCATACAAATGCCCTACCTGGAACACCCGAGCATTTATTTAATGGATATGTACTCATACAGATGCCCTACATGGAACAACCGAGCATTTATTTAATGGACATGTACTCATACAGATGCCCTACTTGGAACACCTAGGCATTTAACAAGTTTGTAAAGGAGCATGTAAACGAGTTGCGAAATCAAGTATGTAATCGAGTATGTAAACGAGTTTGAAATTAATCATGTAATGAGTTTGTAATTGAGTATGAGAATGAGTATGTGAAAGAGTATGTAAAAGAGTTTATAAATAAGTATGTAAACGAGTAAGTAAACAAGTTGTAATGAGCATGTATTCTCCCCCGAGATTTGTAAAGTAATTGTAAAACAAGTGAAAGCGGAGCTATAAACTCACATTTAGTGAAAGTTGTGATTATCGCAAAATCAACAAAGTAATCATCACAAACAATCCGGAATGCAACCTAATTATTTATAGGTCATATAAGAATATTGTATTTAAATAACTACAACATATAAATTATAGAGTTATATCACCACCTAATTGTTTTGTTTAATTTGTAAAAGTTGAAACAATATTAAAATTATACTTGTAAAATAAACATTCAAGTATTCGTGTTGAAAAATATTATCCTTGTCCAACAATTAAAAATTCATTAATAATAATTGATTTAATATTTTTAGTATTTATATGATGATATTATATAAATAGTTTCATTGTTTTATAAAATAATATTTACAAAGTTAAAAACATATATAAATAATGTATAAATAATACAACAAAACTTCTTAAGGTTTTTATAGCCCAAACGGGTCCGAAAACACTCGTAAACCACTTTTAATATTTCTAATAGCTTTGAAAATTTTATGTAAATGCAGAAAATAAAAATAGTGCATTCAAACCTTTAAAAACTCATAACTTGCTCGTTTTAGCTCCGCTTTACATGTTTTTTATATGTACGAAACCATGACGAGATAATCTATCAAAATAAAATACTCACAGATTTTATAAAAATATGTGTCGGAACAGTAAATTCAAACTGTTATTATAAAACTATTTTCATATACTTAATCTTGTGAAAATCGTATCTCCTTCGATTTAACTTCGTTTCCAACGTTCTTTATATCCACGGTTTCCTATTGAAATGATCTATCATCATAAAATATTTATATATTTTTATCAGATTCAAAGCAGTAATAGTTTTTATAAAATAACTTTTATAAAAACACTTTTATATATTTAATTATTGTAATCCCGTAAAATTCATAACTTCTTCGTTATAGCTCCGTTTTTTTAGTTCCTTATATGCACGGAATCCTCATGAAATGTACTATTTAAATCCGTAGAGTATACAATTTATAAATATTCGTAGGTTTATAGTTTATACAAACTGTTTGAAATATAGTTTTATAAAATTTATTTTATAAACTTTTAACATAATTAAATTATTATAAGTACTCTAATTTAATTTCTCTAATTTAGTTAATAACACATCGTATTTATATATTTTATGTCCTCACATTTATGTCCATCAACTTATATCCAAAAGTCCAAATGAAATGTCCTCGTCAATTATTTATTTATAAACTTTTTAAATAACTTTTAACAATTAATTTATCCAATAACTTTATAAATTAATCAACACTTGTATAGCATCAAATAAAACATGTTCTTACATCTAACATATCTTAAACATCATTTCATCATGTGTAAGTATTTATTCAATTATGAATATGCTTGTTTTATTTTATAACTTTATAAAATAAATCTTAAGTGGTGATTAACAATATAACCATATGTATATAAACAAATGAAGTAATTACAAAAGTGTAGAGATTATAATGGACCTTATGTGAATGAATGAAGATGTAAACACTAAATCAAAACCTTAGTTTCTTCAACCCAAAATCCTTTTTATAAACCTTTGATTATCACAACTCTAGCTTTCAAATCACCTTGATACACCTTATATATTATATCTAAGAATACTTGTATGCTTATAACCTTGCTAAAATCAAAACTATGAAACTTTCTTGGTACCCTAATTGAGCCGTGAGTTTTAGTAATAAAACAAGAGAGAAAATTTGAATGTTTACTTGCAAGAAAAGATGTGAATGAGGCTTACACTTAGGTCTTATTTATAGTGCAAGTATTTCTTAAACCACTAGCAAAACAAGGGATTAAGAGTGGTAATGGTACAAGGGTGTAAGAGCTCTCCTCCTCTCTAGGAATTAGAAGTGACCTTAGTGTAAGACATGGTACTTAAGCACATGGTGATTTTCTAGAAGTAAAATTTGAATTTCAATCTTGTGTTAATTAAGGTGTGTAACCGGCCAGGTATGTTAAGATGTGTAGAAATGATATATTTTTGGGTATTGGGTATAATTATGGGTATTTGTTGGAGTATAAATGGGTATTGGTGTTTCTGTGCATGCATAAATGTAATTTATTGCGAAACGTAAAGTTTTTACGTAACGTATATAAATAAAAAGTGAAACATTAATTATTATTGGTATTTGCTATTTTATACATACTTTTTACCTTGAAAAACGACCTCAATTAACCAAAAACATGTGAAAAATACAATATATATGCTTGTTTTTGTGTTTGTGTATGTGCAGGTACCGGATATGCAATAATGGACAAAATAAAGACAAAAGCGGACAAAACCAAGCACGAGATTGAAAAGAGCGCGAGAATACAAGTCCAACGGTGCCTTCATCTTTTATTGAGCCGGCCCGACACCATTTATATGGGTCGGACCGACCCATATTTATATTTAAGCTAACGCTGCAGCCCACTAGTTAATAAAATGAAGCCTTAATGAGACATTAACCCATCCTAGCCCAGCAAGCTAGTGCACTACTCGGCCCAGTTGAGCTTATCAGGCCCTAGACAAAGAAAAGGTGCTATGAATCATAGTCCAAGATGAGATAGAAAAGATGATGGCCCAATTTTCTCTTGGCGTACTAGATACGCATATTTATAAAAAGGAAGAGGAGGAAAGCGCCGCTGACCTGGGGACGGAAGCATCACCACAAAAATTCTTGCCGACAATTCATTTCTTTCATTCTTATAATCATTAGTTTATTAGTATTATATTAGTCATTAGTTATCATATTTATCAGTATACCAAACGATTTAGATTTCAATTCACTTGTTTTTAATGCTAATTGCATTTCGTTTAAATTCCTTCAGTTATAGAAGTCATCTTTTATTTTTATGTCAAGTCATATTGTTCAAATTTCTACTCCAATCTTTTACTAAATATAATTTCTTTTACTACAAGTCTCATAGATATTAATTTTTACTTTTAGAAAATATCAAACTGTATGCATTTGAAAAAACTAGTTGGTTACCCGCGCATAGCGGCGGCAATAAAAAATTTACTAACTCAATTTTTTACGTAATTTCCCACCCGCTTAGTAATTTGGGGTTTCTCGTAACTTTCCCGCAACACCATATTAACATCATCATTCTCGCATGTAAAAAGACAACACTCTCTCCGAAAGTATATAGTTTTAACGTATCAAGTTTATATTTAATTAAGATTAAAGTTGTAAAAAAATATAAATCAACATAAAATAAACCTATTAAAATGTAAAAAAAAATTATAAAAATATATCAAAATGGATGTTGAATTAAAGAGCATAAAATTTTAAAAAATATGGTGAAATTAGATCAAAATAAAATTAAATAGATAAAAAGATATTTCAATTTGAAAATAAAAGTGATTTTTTAATCAAAAGGTGACACATGTCACTTTATGATGTGATTCCCAAAAATGAGATGGATGGTCAAGATTGCACCTCCTTATCTTAATTTTTAATGGGTCCCACATTATAAATGCTTTATATAGTAGTATAGAAAAGGGGAACCAGTTTATGATTTATTACTTAGTTTACATCTCAAAAATCATTTTCTTGCATCAGTTTATAAATTTAGCATCTTTTTAATACTTTGCAAAAACGTGTAAACTTTCAAAAATAGTTGGTGATTGAGTTGTGATTATGAAGCGAGCAAGGAGTATACGGGTATGTGAGGTTATAGATTGGGTATTAATTATGATATGTTTTGGAGCTCATTTTATCTGTGGTCTTCATACTTGGTGACTTCTAATCTCTTCTTTTTATTATTATTTTGTTTATGCTTATTGTCATGTTTACCTTAGTCATTATCATTGTTGCTTTAGTTGTTATCCGTAGCGTAGCGTAGTTATGCTTATTATTGTTAGATTAGTTTCCATGTTTAGCGAGTATTTCCATTTTATTAGTTGTAGTTTTATTTTAACATGTTTATTATTATTGTCCATTTAGTTGCCATGCTTAGAGTAGATTTATTTTTGTCGTTAAATGCTATGTTTGTTAAATTGAGTTTCGTTATGAGTAGTGAGTAAATAACTTGTGTTTGCTAAGTGATTGGTGATTTGGAATTTAAGTGCGGATTTAAAAAGGTTTAAAAAATTAATAGTCATTAGAATTTTTCAATTTACATACCGTCATTTACTTTTAATGCAATTTAAATACTTGTCATTTATTTTAAAAAGCATTTTACTTTACTTGTCATTTAATTTCTTGAAACTTGTTTTTTTTAAGGATTTTAAACCTAAGCCCGCACTTGATGAACATTTCACGTCACTTAGCAAGCATTTTCGTCATTTATATCTTTTAGATTAATTTTAGTATAACCTTGTAGTTTTAAATCTTAGAATTAATATTAGTTTAATTTTTAGTATAAAAATATTATTGTCATTGTCGTTTATTGTTATTTAGCGAGCATGCCCGTTTTAGTATTATTTTAGCTTTATTATAATTTTTATATTATATTTTTAGTTTAAAACCAAAACCAACATATTTGCCATTCAAGCATCAAACGAAACATTCTCGTGAATTTCAATTCATCTCTCGCCGTGGAAACGACACTCGGAAGATAGACTATTATTTTTTCTAAAGTGATTTTCTTATCTAACGGGATACTCTCTATACTATTACTATTTGGTATTTTATATATTTTATTATATATATTTATATCGAATCAGTTTTTGGCGCCGCTGCCGGGGAGAGGTGTAGCGATTTTTACGGGATTGTTCGTGTTCGTGCCTTGAAGATCCTTTCTTCGGAAAGTTTATTTTCGTACTTATAAAAAATATAAAAAAAAATAAAATAAAAAAAATTTTAAAAAATAAAAAAAAAGAAAAATATAAAAAAATATATAAAAAAAAGTAAGTAAAAAAATATTTTCTTTTCTTTTATAAGTTCAATCATCATATAAAAAATATATAAAAAAATAATAATAAAAAAAAAAAATAAACAAAGTTGGTAAAAGAACACCAACAAATAATACCTTCAATTGAGGTATTATCCATAATAAGTTCCCAACTCGAATAAAAGATTTAAAAACTTGCCTTTTGTGTCACTTGCGATATACGGCTCACCTCTAAAAAGTAAAATTTTTAGAGAGCTACCGTGAAGCTTGTTGATTATTAGGTTTAAGTTATTCGATCTCGTTTTGTCCGTTAAAAAATATGTTGCTTAAAAAACTCGAAAAACCAAAAAAAATCTTCTTTTTCTTCTTATCCATTTAATTCTTTTCTTAACCCTCAATTGTTTAATTCTTATGTATCTTTTGTCTCCCCCCCCCCCCCCCCCCCCCCCCCCCTCCCCGGTGTAACCGTGTCACTTTCGATCGTCGTTAAATCCCCTTTACGCGATTAAAGAGATGCTCGTCTTGTGAGAACTTTGTATATACACTTGAGTCTGTGGATGTTCAAAAGGGGGTCTGAAGACAAGTTTCGTGTTTCCTATACCGACTTGTCTCGACGACCCTTAAAATTGAAAAAATTTGTCTCAATTGTGGAGACCCGGTTCGTGGTCTATATTGTCGACAATGTGCTCCCCTAATACCGAATCAGACATTGGAGAAAGTTTTTCAAAGACTTCCAAGGACACTTCCAAGTCATCAGATGACGATACTACTTTGTTAAATCAGGAGCCATTCGTTGTTTGTCAAACAAGGCCCGGTAATAATTCTTCACAAAGTCCTACACAAATTAACCACAATAGTTGTTACGAGCTGTGGAGAATCGTTAGATAGGAATCTTTTGTCAAACAATGCACTTGTAAGTTCTTGTGGGAAAGGTGCCTAATTATTGGTTTCAATTGTCACCGAAAGCTCGATTATCTCTAATCCGGAGCATGCAATCAAACCATTGATGAGGCTCCACACAGACTTTGCCAAGTTTTTGATACGACGTGCTATTCAAAAAAGAAAATTCTTCACCTTACGTTTTCAAAACCTAATTTGTTGATGATTTATTCCTAACGTTTTCAACCCACCTCAACAACCTCTATTATTCTTGTGAATTTTTCTTCTTGGGAACGATGCTCTGTTCTATGGTCACTATTGTACCACTCAAAGTTCCGTTTATCTATTCGAAGTTGTTACAATCAAGGCTTAATTTCCCGCAAAGATTTTCATGATTCTGCAACAACAATATCTTGGTTGTGAGGATTGAGGAGGGCCCGCTATGTGGCTTTTCAATGTCAACTGTTTGAAAATTATATCGAACCTATCCATGTTATGATTCTAATTATTCCGGTTTATGACCAATTCGAATATTCTCACCAAAATTTCTTTGTTGTGAAAATTGTGGGGGTCCTCATGAAATTTACCAATGTCAACCACTGGATGAAGACTATTATCATGAGCAAAATCCGTGCTATGATTCTAATTCTTTTGGTTTTGACCAATTTCAACCCCCACAATATACTGTCAATCATCCTATCTTTATGCTCAAAAATAGCTTTCTCAAATTCGCAAAAACAAGCTTATAGAGCAAATGACATCCATGTGTGATATGGTTGGTCAATTGATACAAAGTAGGAACAAAGAAAAGCGATTGGGAAGAGCAAGCGGCTAAAGATCGATATTGGAAGCTTCCTGTTTGCTACGATGATGACGATGACGAGGAAAGTTCTATTCCCTTGAAAGATACTATTATTTCTAGACTCTTCGTGTTGTATCTGATGCAATCATTTTCCGGTTTATTCAACCGAGAAGCCCGTTGACTCTCTCATAATGGAGGATGAGCATCTCGACACAATTCCGGAAACGGAATCGGACGAATTCATAAAGTCTAGTGTTAAGAACCTTTTCCCAACCCCAAGTGAGCCCGAGCATTTCTCTGATATCGAAAGTGAGTGTGATGTGCTCGTTTGTGATAACTTAACAAATTTCTCTAACCCTCTCTTTGATGCTAATGATGATGATGCCTCTAGTGATGAGGAGGAATTCCAAACTATTTCCATCCTCTTTTTGATCTAGATGAGGTTAGTCCAATTGGTGATGAGGTGTTAGAAAGTATCACTTCAATTCCCTCAGGAATTGATTCCTTTGATGCCGAATCCGATCTTATAGAATCTTTGCTTAATCGAGATACTTCGATTAATGATTCTCAAAAGATCGATTCTCTTCTAGATGAGTTCGCCGGTGAACTCACTCTTCTCAAATCAATTCCACCGGGAATTGATGATGACAACCTTGATCCGGAAGGTGAAATTCATCTTGTTGAGAGATTGCTTTATGATAACTCTTCTCCCTGCCCTCCGGAAGAATTTAATTCTAAAAATTCTATCGAGTTCGTCTCTCCCATCTCCTATACACCGGACTGAGGATAGTGACTCTCTTATGGAGGAGATTGACATTTTTCTTGATGATGATGACTCAATACCACCGGGTATTGAGAATGATGATTTTGACTCGGAAGATGACGATAATTCTACCTCCCGTCCCGAGTTCGAATCATTTCATTTTGATTATCCCGATTCGGGAAATTCAACCATTGATGTGGTGGAAGACATCCCCGTGGATGTGCCTAATATTTTGCCCACCCATCCCGCCCTTCTTATGGATTTCGACTTCATTCCTTCAAATAATGATGTCGGATCCGATCTTGATGATTCTTCTCCATCCGGAGATAGAAACAAGATTTATGATCCGGGAATATGCATTGAAGTCGAATCCACGAGATTTCTTTCTACTCTTTCCCCCGTGATTGATACTTTACTTACATTTTCATCCGAAAATGAAGACAAAGTCTTTAATCACGGTGTTCTTGCTTCTAAGGAGAAATCTTCTTCTTCTTCATCACATCGGGGCTTTAACGCTTCCAAGCTTTTTCATCAGAAAAGCCCGATGTTGATTCATGGAGACAACACTCCAAATTTGGGTGTTCGTCATCCTCATTTTTATCCCCCTTGACAAAGCTCAAGTATGGGGGGATCGGGTCAAGCTAAGTGACCTTAAACAAGCGCTTCGTGGGAGGCACCCCATGTTTATCCTAGTATTATCGTAGTAGTAGTATGCTAGCTTAGTAGTAATGAATAAGTGTTTTGTTGTTGTATAGAGGCTCGCCTCTTCTATTCTCGTTTGCTTGTGTTTTTGTGGTTTATTGTCCAGGATTTCCCGGATTGTGATGACTCTCGTGCTCGCGGTTATGTCCTTCATTCACTCGAGCTTCACATCCTCAGCTTCATTTTGGGAATCCAATATCCTAATCTTTTCGACTAACGTTTATCTTTAGCATAATTCATAAACGGCTTTAGTATGACGTAGGTACCCTTTAAAACATTGAGGACAATGTTTAGTTCTAGTATGGGGGGATCTTCGATTTGATTATGCCTGCAGTCGTTGTTCTCACGTAAGCCCGTTTTTACCACCAAAATTTTTTGAATAATACCCAAAAAAAAAAAAAATTAGAAAACTAAAAAAATTTAAAAAAATAAAATAAGTGTTTTGTCACAATTTTGACTTTCCTGCTGGGTAGAATGAGAATAAATTTTGACCCGATCGAGCGTGTTGAGCTCTAGCTTATGCCTTAACTTTTAGACTAAGCGTTCGTGAAATCTCGCGAAGAACGAAAAATGATAGTGTTAAGTAAAAGTTGAATGCTAAGCAAGGATTATTTGGAAATCCTACAAGCTCATAAGTATAATTTGTCGCTTTTTCTCCCATAAACTCTTAATTGAACTAATAATACGTGCTACTTTTGAAAATTAGACTTAAATCAACAATTTTTAAAATTGAAATGTATCAATAATTTTAGTCTTAGTTCAAATTTATACTTAAATTTTCTAAAAACGAAATTTTCTCTTCGCAATTAATAAATAAAGAAAATAATAAGTAGAATAAATATCTCCGCCAGATTACTTCATCTTGTCGGAGGCGTGGCCGATGTTGAAGTCTTCATATAAGGCGGGGGCCGGTGTCATAATAAGTAGAATAACCTCTTGTCGACTCGCTATCGATGTGGCTTCGAGATAAAAGGCACCGGTAATATATTATGATTACAGCAAAAAAAATAAAAAATATATAAAAAAAAATATAAAAAAAAAATTAAAAAAAAAATTTAAAAATAATCCAAGGTCGAAATATGTTTGCTGCATCTTGTCGGAGGCGTGGCCGATGTTGTAGCCTTCTAAAGGACCGAGGTTTAATTAGTTTATATTGCTTAATAAGTGGAAAATTATTTTTATTAAATTTAAATATGCTTTTGAGCTAAGACTATTTTATGATTACATTGAATAAGATATGTGTTAACGGAAAACCTAAGAGATTTTGAAAACGAAGGTCCGTGAGTCCCGATACTAGTCTCCGTGAGGTGTCAAAAGCCCGGTCACTTAGCCGATGAGGTTGGGATGTGCCGAGACGAAAGTCGCTACATGGGATGATCTGGCCTTCAAACTCAATATTCTCGGGTGGAACGTGGAGCATAGGATTTTGCATAAAAAACCGTTGATCCATGGTTGAAATTCGAAATAGCACATTCGCCTAAATATAATAATTGTCGGGAGTGAAAAGTTTACAAATTGCAAATATGAGTAGTGTTAGCATCTATACTTGTACTTAACGGTGATTTTGTTTTAAGCTTGGTTTGGAATAAGTGAAAAGTCGGGAACGATGAATTTATCCTTTTTTGGGGCATTTTAGGATTAAAGTGCATCTTGTTCTATGATCCCAATAACGGAAGTCAATCATGTTAGTTAGTTGAATAATAAGTAGATAGTGGAAAAATACAAAAATAATAGTGGTGGTTGATTTAACGGTAAAAATGGGGCTTATTCAAACTTTTGATTCTTAAATTTCCCTCGATGAATACTTAGCTACTTTTCAAGGTTATTAGTCGAGGGGGATCGAGATTCTTGGTTTTGTAAGTGTTTACTTCATAACATTGCGTGAGGACACGGCAATACTTTAGTATGGGGGAATTTGGTATTCGCTATTTTATACATATCTTTTACCATGAAAAACGAACCCAAAAGACCAAAAACATAATTAAAATGGCAAATATATGCTTGTTTTTGTGTTTGTGTATGTGCAGGTAACGGATATCAAGAAAACGACAAAATAAAGGCCAAAATGGACAAAACCGAGCACGAGACTGAAAAGAGCGCGAGATTATGGTTCCGACGGTGCTTTCATCTCTTATTGGGTTGGCCCGACTCCGTTGATATGAGTCGGACCGACCCATACTTATTATAATGACAAAGACCTATTCAAGCCCACATATTACATTAGTACAACAGGTACTATCGCGTTTTAGAAGTGAAATAGAGAAGCCCAAATTGCAAGTATTAGGCCCAGCAGAAAATTCAAGCCCAAGAGAAGAGCAGCCCATCTTGGCTGCTTAATATGTACGCAAGATAGAAAAGAAAAGGAGGAGGTCACGTGGGGTGGGGGATATACATATACTCAAATGGCATTTTTTTTCTTTTTCTGTCAATTATTTTTTTTCTCGTAGGTAGATAGTAAAAAAAGTAGTGTAGGGAAGCACCAGATCCGATCTCTACATCTTATCTTTCCACATTTTTTTTTCTTTTTTGCGTTTTTATTACTTTCGTAGGTAGGAGTAGAATAGGATTTTAGAGTAGTAATTTGTAGCTTTTATTTCCTAGCTGATGTATTGGTTTGAGACTTAATTATTTACTGTTCCGCTAGATTTGTTGTTATATAATTTCGAGTTAATGGTAAAAAAATGATTCGTTTGGGATGAATGAAGTTTTCACAGTTTTGATTGGTTGTCATTAGATAGAGCAGCAGATTTATCATATTATCTTTCCTTCTTTTATTCGTTTTTTCATCTTTCATTTTTTTGTTTCGTAAGGTAGAAGTAGGCATCGAGTAGAGTAGTTTTTTTTTTAGTTTTCTATCTTTCGTTATTTCCAGTTTCTTTCTTTATTAACGCATCAAAGTAGTATTAGTTTCTAGGATAAAAAAGTAGTGTAGATTTATTTCTTAGCTTATTTCTAAATGTTTTAGCTTAATTCAATTTTTGTAAAAGCTTTTGAAAAGCTTATTTAGCTTATTAATGAAAGTTGGTGTTTATGCTTTATCAAGTTACTTATTCAAGAGCTTATTTTCTAAAAAGTTATTTGTTATTTACCTTTCAGTTTGCTTTTTACTTGTAGCTTATTTTCTTTTTGAGCTTATTCGGTCATGATAAAAAGGTTCAACGAGCGTTAGTGTTAACTCGACTTATTTGATAAGTCTTGGACACCTTGAATTTTTCCAAAAGCTTTTAGCTTGTTTGTTCAAATCTCTTTGAAATCATAAAAGTCTTCTAAATCTGTTTTGCTTCTTTTTACTGCTGTTCATTTTTACAAACATATAAATTGAATTTGGGCCTTGGTCTAGTCCGTTTGCTTCAATAGATTTGAATTAGGAAATTTGGGCCATTCAAATTATAAGTAACAATATTTGGTTATATTGCTTATGTTTAACAGTGAGTTTGTTTTATTTGTGATGACGATACCGATTCAACTCATTAGCGTGGAGCTTAAGGGTTTATTTAGCTAGACCAAATTTGATTATTTGTTTTAGCTAAATAAATCGGGTGGTATTCGTTTAATTGCGGCTCTTCAACTCGGTCCAATTTTCTATCCTTTTTCAATATATTAGTGTAGTTTAGATTAAAAATGTTTTGCTTTGCTTATTTGATTATTATTTAGATTAAAAATGTTTTACCTTTAGCTTAAATAAATTTAGCTTATTATGTTTAGTTTAGCTTATTTGATTATTATGCTTAGTGAGTAGTTTATTTTTATATAGTTCTTTTCATATTAATCGCTTTGCTTGTTTGTTAAGTAGTATAATCTAGTTTAGTATTTTTTTTTATTTTTTTTTAGTTTCAAACCAAAACCAAAAAAGTTTGCCATTCAAGCATTAAACAAAACATTCTCATGGATTTCAATTCATCTTTCGCCGTGGATACGACACTCGGAAGATAGACTATTACTTTTCCTAAAGTGATTTTCTTACCTAACGGGAAATACTATATACTTATACGATCAATCAAGCGCTTTTTGGGAGGCAACCCAATATTTACTTTTCTCGCATATTAGGAGTGTCTTGTGTTTTAATTCTTTATTGTTTGTTTTATTATGCTTGAGTTATTTTGTAATCATGCTTTGTTTGTTTATAACTTCGTCTTATTTGTAATCAAAGGTATTTTGCAACAAAATAAGTCTAGGGGAAATATCCGGTTTTTAGAACCAAATTCAAACATTTAAAATAAATTGTTTAGATTAATCCGCGTCAGTTTCGAGTCATATGATTGTAACGATTAATTTCAGGTTTTTATGCAGTACTTTCTTCAGATTTAACTAATAAAATTGCGTGCAGGAAATTTTCATTAAAAACGAAAAGGAATTTGCCTGGAGACGGCGTCGGGATAAAACCCGACGGCGTCGCGTCTCCAGCAATGTGAAAATTC
>BQNB010009444.1:31294-86770 GCA_026074375.1 Tanacetum coccineum | reverse complement strand
AAGATTTCTTGTTCGGTCCTCGAGATTTTTTTTTTCTCATTCGGCTCTATCGAAAATGAACTCGTTCGGTTGAGACAACAAAAAAACTCGTTCGGTCCACAAAAAATTTTGCTCGTTCGGTCCTTGCGTTTTTGTCACTCGTTCGGTCCTCGAAGAAAAATGAACTCGTTCGGTTCTATAGTAAATGAACTCGTTCGGTCCTTGAAGTTTTTTTGCTCGTTCGGTCCTTGAAATTTTTCACTCGTTCGGTCCTTGAGAATTTTCAGCTCGTTCGGCTCTATAGAAAAAGAACTTGTTCGGTTCAACTTAACAAGTTACTCGTTCGGTCCTTGAAGGATGGAACTCGTTCGGTCCAAGACGTTTAAACTCGTTCGGTCCTAACGTGTTTCCACTCGTTCGGTTGTACACGTTTTCCACTCGTTTTGTTCTTCTCTTCTTTTCACCCGAGTACCACCATGAATAACCCAATGAAGCCGAGAGATTTTCCAACTACAAAATGAGCCACGAAAACTATGGTTGCTGAATGATGAACCAAATCTGTCGAGTTCAATACTTACAACAACAAAAAAAACCACGAAATCCACCCGAGGCGATTGATACCAATTGTAGGAACCACCTTAACACTTCACTTCATAACACACAAACACGAAACTAGAAACTAGAGAGAGAGAGGATCGAAAAGAGAGAGAGAGAAGAGAGAGAGATTTAGAAAAAGAGATTTAGATATTATGAGAATTAGATATTTTCAAATGGAAAATATCTATATATATATCCCTACGACGCGTGGGATATTTAACTAGGACCCGGGCTCGGGTTTTGTTTGGGATTAAACCCGAAACATATACAATATTAGATTAACTATCGAGCCCGATTCCCGATATTATTTTATTACAACATTAACTAATTAAAGACCGAAGCTCCATCGTTGAGTGACCGAGCTTCCTTGTTCGACTCAATAAATTGAGGCTAACATGCATAAAGAATGTTTGAAGTAACTATCCTTTCTTATAAAATCTTCACATTAGCTAGGTGTGGTATTTGTTGTGACACTTATTTAACCTGTCAACACATTTATTTAATCTGTCAACTTAAGTATTCGGGTTATGTGTAAGCATGTTATGGTTGACTTAGCTGACCCGATTATTTAAATGAGTTAGGTTAGAGTTAAGGTTTCCTGACCCACTAACATGTCAACACGAAACCGCTAACCCGAACCCGACCTGAATTGTCACCCCTACGATTATGAGTGTGTTTTACTTACCCTGTTACATTCTTAAAACATTAAAACATAAAACAAAACAAAAACACTCGAATAACATTTTTATAACACAGCCAAAAAAACGAACTCACTTTACTTTTAATTTAATATAGTTTTTAAAATAAGTATATATTCACTTGTATATAGTTTTAACTTTTAATAACAATGTTTCTTTTATATGTATTTAATCAACAAAATAAACATGTCACTTTTATATGTACTTACAAAAGTATAATAATAGTTTTACAGATGTGCAAGTGTAACCGAAAAATAATTTGGTTGAGTTTAATGTAGATATTTTGTTTTCAATTTGATAGAGGGTAATTAAGAGGAATGTTACACCCACATTTTTTTTACATAAAAAATCCACACCCACATGTGGCAAGTGACGTGGACCAATAGCATTGTATTAAATTTTCTCTTTATTACTTTCACTTCCAATAATTAACTTACACAGGTGGGTGTGGATTTTTTTATGTAAAAAAAATGTGAGTATAGCATTCCTCGGTAATTATTCATGGAGCGGGGTACATCAAATATTAAAAAAGAGAAATAAGTCAAACAAGTATATTTGTGGAAGACTTTGGTCAAACAAGCACACTTTTATCCAACATTTCAAAAACAGGCACACTTTTAGAATAAGCTCCATTGCTCAATACGCATACCCTTAAACCAAACACCCCTACTTATATAACCATTGATAACGTCACATGTGACGTGACAAAAAGAGATGATATAACATGTCAATGTTAAATATGCTTAAATAATGAATAAATACAAACATAATTTTATTTACCTTTCTAAAATAGTTAACAAATTTTTTATTTCATACATATTAACTATTAATCTTTTAATACTATTTATATGTAAAATATAATATCAGTCGACATAACACATATAAAAAAACATACTAATTCATATTGTCTTTACATGCAGATCAATTTGCACACTTGCTTAACATAAATATTCATAATGTGATTATAATAATTATATAATGTATTAATTAATCAACTAGCTTAACGATAAATTTTTAATATATAATCTTGACTCTTGTTTATTTATTTGATTTCTTGTTTATTACTCCCCCGTCTCTAAATAAGTGTCAACTTTTGACTTTCTAAGTTATTTTTCAACAACTTTGACCTTAACTATGTCTTTTTGTGTTATATAATACTTAATGCAAAATATATGAATGAATTGGGTTTTAAATGTATTTGCATTGATGTAATTTTCATTAAGTATTATATAACACAAACAAAATAATTTAAAATCAAAGTTGAAAGAAAAAAACTTTAAAAGTCAACAGCGGACACTTATTTAGGTACGGAGGGAGTATAAAGCAGTATGATTAGCTTTTAACAATAAAGTGTTATGACTTATGACCGGTGGCAGAGATAGGAGGGGGTATGGTGGACACGTACCCTTTAATGAAAAAATTATAGCGTGAATTTTTTAAAATATCTAACTATTTTTGTAATTTGTGACTTTAAAAACCATTTTAAATTATGACATGGTAAAAAAATCAATATGTGGCAAGCCATGTAACTTCAGTAATCGAACTAGTTAATGAATAAATAATGTAACTTTTATTTTAATATGAACACTTGAATCTAGTAACTTAATAAATAAAAACTATATTAATGAAACGTGGTGACCAAGAAAAAGGAAACATTATTTTGGGTCTTAGGATTCTCATAAGATATAAATACATATACTTGTTGTGCAAGTTTCCAACCCTATATATATTCGAAAACCAAAAAACGTCTGCATGATTTAGTCTGGTGTTGATATGTACAACATCTCCTACACCCTGAAATCTTGAACCAATTCTATAGATACTTGAGGTATATTATATCTTACTGTTTTACTTAAAGTTTTTATTATGTACTATTTGACACATAGATGTACAAAACTATAAAGGTTCAAATCTTTCTTTCTTTTTTTTGGCGAAATTCGATCTCTTTTGTAGTTGCACAGTAAAGGTATGTTTGTTTAATACATGTTTGAGGTCGTTAGGTTGCCAGTAAAGGTACGTTTGATCAAAGCTTCTAATGCGTTCGTTGATCCTGATATTGTTTCAGAAGAATTCTGTATCACTGGACATATGAAAATCACACAAGTATTAAAGGGGTGTTTGTTTCGTCTTATATAGCCGGCTTATGGCTTATTTGGTTTTGGGCTTATGTTTTGTAAGCTCAATTTTTGTTGCTTGTTTTGAAACTTTTCGGCTTATATAAATTTATTATGTCATAATGAACTTATATAAGCCAAACAGGTTCAAAATAAGCCACAAAAAGTAAGCTTATGAAATATAAGCCCAAAACCAAATAAGCCGTAAACCGACAATATAAGCCTAAACAAACGCCCCCTAAGGATTAAGTGAACATTTAATACATCGTCAAATCCTATAGTTGTTAGCTATTTTCTCGATGCTCTTTTTGTGATTGTGGATCAACAAGTTTAGAAGGCATGGGAGTGCACCATGCTCAATAGTACACAGCAAAAATTAAGCTGTTGGTCTTAAGAATAAAGGCAACACAACAATATTGCTAGCTGCATATAATATTTAGTTAGCGAGAATGTGTGGTATGTATGCTGAAAACAAAATTTCTTAAAACCGGGACCTCAAAAACAAAGATAAGTCTGATATGCAAGTCATTGAGTGTATACAATGTCTGTATTTATCTATTGTGAGCAATTATCCGCACTCTTAGCATTATGTTTAATGGCCGTTTCTCCCATAAGCTTTGTATTTTTGAGATATCCGTATCCATCAGAACAAAAAAAACATACACAATCTTTAAGCTAGTATATAAATTTTTGAATCAAGGTCAACTTCTGTTTGTTTCGTTTATCATTGTCATACAGAAAATGTCCCAACCTCTTAGTAACTACTGTTCATTATCTTTCTGTATAATCATTCAGCTTGTATTGAATGTTTTTATTAATAATCTTTTGCATTGTCCAGTAATATGGTAGATAAAGAGAATGGGAGCAGCTTCAAAAGGAGGGACGAGCTTTTGGAAATAGAACATAAAGTAAGAAAATGGTGGGATGAGTCTCGTGTTTTTGAAGCTGAAGCTAATGATAAGCCTGCTAAAGACGGGGAAAAGTTTTTTTGCACCTTTCCGTATCCGTATATGAACGGCCATTTGCATCTAGGTCACGCATATACCATAACGAAAGCTGTTTTTGCTGCGTTCTATCAACGCTTAAGAGGCGCAAATGTTCTATTCCCCTTTGGTTTCCACTGCACCGGCATGCCTATCAAGGCATCAGCAGATAAACTTAAAAGGGAGATAGAACAATTTGGCAACCCTCCTTATTTTCCTTCGATCGAGAGTGACTCCAAACCAGAATCAGAATTAGCTGACGATGTAAACACGTCTGGAAAAAGGTATAAAGGTAAAAAGTCGAAGACCCTATCTAAAAGTGGTCCGGAGACTTATCAGTGGCAAATTATGCGCAATTTTGGGCTGTCTGATGCTGAGATCTCTACATTTCAAGATCCTGTGACATGGCTAAGGTTTTTCCCACCTCTGGCCATTGAGGACCTAAAGGCGTTTGGCCTTGGGGCGGACTGGAGACGGTCGTTCATCACAACCGACAGAAATCCTTTCTACGATTCGTTTGTAAGGTGGCAGATGAACAAGCTGAAAGAATCAAGGAAGATTGTCAAGGACCTGGGATACATAATTTACTCGCCTTTAGATGGGCAGCCATGTGCTGATCATGATCGTGCATCAGGTGAAGGCGTTACTAAAGATGAGTATATAATAATAAAAATGGAGGTCGTCCCACCGTTTCCTGCCAAGTTTGAATCCTTATCTGGTAAGAAAGTGTACCTAGCTGCTGCCATTAGACCCGAGACCATGCATTGCCAAACAAACGTGTTGGTACTGCCAGATGGCAGATATGGTGCTTTTGAGATTAACGAATCTGAGGTGTTTGTTTTAACTGAACGTGCTGCTCGTAATTTGGCTTATCAAGGTTTGTCACGAGTCCCTGAAATGCCAACATGTCTAATGGAGTTGACTGGTCATGATCTAATTGGTCTACCGCTAAGATCACCGCTTACATTAAATGAAATAATATGTGGTTCAATGGACTCAGTTCTCACTAGCAAGGGTACCGGGATAGAACTTGCATGTGATTCCCGTGATGAAACTAAGATTTTAAGTAGAAGAAGCGAAATGCTAGAACGTGGCCAGGCTGTTGTATACTTTGAACCCGAGAAGAAGGTGATATCGAGATCAGGCGATGAGTGTGTCGTTGCATTAACTGATCAATGGTGTATCACCTATGGAGAACCTAGCTGGAAAAAAAAAGCAAAGGATTGCTTAAAGAAAATGAAGATATACTCAGAGAAGACCACTTATGGCGAATCTAGTGGGAGAAAAGATGCGGAGGCCAACACGAAATCCAGCTCTGATTTTGAAAAGGCGCTGGATAGGATTGAAAAATGGGCATGTTCGAGAAGTTTTGGTCTGGGAACCCGTATTCCATGGGACGAGGAGTTTCTAGTGGAATCATTGTCTGATTCTACAATCTACATGGCTTACTATACGGTCTCTCATCTATTACAGAATGGAGAAATATTTGGTGAAGACACTAGAAGTGTAAAACCCGAACAGCTTACAGATGATGTTTGGGACCACATATTTCTTGAGGGTCCGGAACCTAAATCTTCAAATATTCCATCGAGTCTTCTTAAAAAGATGAGGAAGGAGTTCGAATACTGGTATCCATTTGACCTGCGTGTTTCTGGTAAGGATCTTATAGAAAACCATCTTACGTTCTGTATATATAACCACACAGCAATATTTCCCGAACGACACTGGCCACGTGGGTTCAGATGCAATGGTCACATTATGTTGAACAATAAGAAAATGTCAAAGTCAACCGGGGATTTTAAGACTTTAAAGGAAGCAATTGAGGAATTCTCAGCTGACGCCACTCGGTTCTCTCTTGCTGATGCTGGTGATGGGATGGATGATGCTAATTTTGTATCTAAAACGGCCAATGAAGCAATACTGTGGTTGACTAAAGAAAAGGAGTGGATGGAAGAAATTCTTGCTGATAACTCATCAAAATATAGAGTCGGCCCGCCTTTTACTTTTGCTGACCGCGTGTTTGCTAACAAAATAAATTATGCTATCAAAACGACTGAAAAAAACTATAATGAATACAAGTTTCGTGAAGCTCTTAAAACAGGCTTTCATGAGCTTCAGACTGCCAGGAATGATTATATATTACTTTGTGGCATGGGTGGTATGAATCGTGAACTTTTGTGGCGGTTCATGGATATTCAAACCCGTCTTATTGCTCCCATTTGTCCACATTATGCTGAATATGTGTGGAGGAAGCTTTTGAAAAAAGAAGGGTTCGTCATCAAAGCTGGATGGCCTGAAGCTGAAAACCATGATCTCATTCTTGAAACGGCCTTCGAATACTTAAAGAGCTCTATATCCAATTTCAGGTTCAACGCAACTTGCATAATTTATCTTTTTTTTAGCGCTTATGTTATATGTTTGTTTATGTGTTACCGTCACTCAAGGGTGTGTTTGGGATTGTTTTCAACATGGATTACGCGTTTGTAAAACCGCGAAAAACTCATATATGGTTATCGCAAACGCTACTCCAAAACACATATCTAAACACCATCTTAATTGTCTAAAATGGGTTAGTCGGGAGAAAAACACGAGACCTGCACAGTATCTGTTAATAAATCCATAAGTGAATTTTAACATTTGAACTTTTATTGAATTATTTGAACTCAAACTGACCCATTTTGAAAAGTTGAAGGAGATTAGTTAAAACTACAACTTTAACCGTTTTGAAGATGAACTCAAACTGACCCATTTTATACAGTATTTGATAATCATAATCAAATTCCGTGTACCAAAATACACTTTTTTATGCAATGCCAAACACCCTCTGATGGTGAGCCGAGCTTCAGTCTTTTCTGCATCAGTTGCAGCTTAACCGAGCTTCTGCTAACTTTGTTTTAGTTACAATACAATTTTTTTATTGCCACCCGCGAAACCCGCGGGTCTATAGTCTAGTTAGTTTCCTAAAGCGAAGCCTTAAGATGAGGCCTTTTTCTCAAAGTTATTTGCCAAAAAATCGATTATATAAAATTTACTTTTCCAAGTTTTTATGTGAAATCTTTGATTAGTTTTTCGAAATCAATATAGTATAATTTTTCATTTTCATTTGATAAATCAACTAATATATATAATATTTTGATGACACTTTCGATCGGTGGTAACTTTAGTTTTAAAATACTTCTTTCTGCTGAAGTAACTGCCCGAAATTGTTAACATTATTTTATATACCATATAAGTATTACGGAAAGAGTTTATAGTTATAATTTGATTAAGTGTATCAATCGATGTAGCATTTCTCACATGTATAATTTCTCTAAAAACTCTTAGTTTCAAAGATAAAATTACACAGTTAATAACCAAACAATTGTTATAATATGGCTTAAAGAATTTGTAAGATCCAAACAACTACATTTTTAGCTGTTATTATCTTGGGATATTAATTTTTCAATGCTAAATAGTAAACTAAAGATACTTTCATACAATACAAACTGGTCAAATTTACTTTCTATTGATAAAATAGCTTGATCTGCACTGTACAAGAAGTAATCGGTTCTAAAAGTCTGTTCGTCGGTTTTTATAGTTTCATTGTCAACATCTTTCTACAAATAGCTAGTTTTCCTTTCAAATTTTCGTTCCACATTCGTAATTTCTTTAGCAATTTCTTTAGCGAAACTAAAGCATCCTTAAAAGTAACTTCTTATTGAAGAATGATACATGAGTAGATGAGATAAAACTACATAATGAAAGTATGTTTATGGTGTGAAAAAATAAATGTCCATTGATCAATGTAAATGGTAAATGGTTGTTATCACATGAATTAATTTAACCTTAGCTTATTTTCATGCAAAAATGAGTCATTTATATACTTAATATATTTAGACTTAAATTTCTACAACTCATAGGCTTAAAAACTTGAAAACTAGAAACAGAAAAGCTCAAAACTTTGATTATTTAACATTTATCGGCTAATTGGGGCCTTAAATAATCAGATCTCTATAGATGGCGATAAAGAAAACATGTGACTGACGTTTTATATATACAATGTCTTACGAAATTTGGGGCCTTAAAAAATTAGGGGCCTAAAGCCCTAGCTTTACTTGCCTTACCCTTGAGCCACTACTGAATACAATTTTTTTATTGCCACCCGCAAAACCCGCGGGTCTATAGTCTAGTTAGTTTAATATTTGGTACTTTTTATAAATTACTCTGCTGACTATTTTCACTTTCAGGAAGCTTATTGAGAAGCAGGTTTCTGGTTCGAAAAAAGGTAGCGTTGGTAAAGCAAGTACTAAGAGAAAACCTACAACAGGACTGATATACGTGAAGGAAGAATATGAAGGGTGGAAAAAAGAGTGTGTAAACATCCTATTTGACAAATTTGACAGTGAAAACCGCACGTTTGCTCCAGATAAGGAGATACTAGAAGCACTTGAACAGAGTCTTGCGATCAGTCAGGAAGGTAACTTAAACGAAACAAAGAAGCATTGCATGCCGTTCATAAAGTTTAAAAAGGATCAGGCATCAAAGCTTGGAGCTGCAGCGTTGGACCGAAAGCTTCCATTTGGGGAAATAGATGTTCTTGAAGAGAATCTAGAGTTTATAAAGAGACAACTAGGCCTTGAACATGTTGAAATTTTGTCGGTTACCGATCCAAATGCTGTCATTAAGGCCGGCTCACATGCTTCAATCCTACAACAAACAGCACCTTCACCAGGGTCCCCTACCTCTATTTTCTTCTCTTAGGATGGTATTTAATATTTCTCTTAGTATTGTGAATGCACAAACCAATTTTTTTTTCCGCTTCTGTTCTTTTGTCTTGGTATGTATATATAAAACATGGAGGTTAAAAGTATATTATCATTATGATACATGTTATGGCCATGGGTTGTTTAACAAACTCATTACGCCGATCACTACACATTTTTGAATGCTCAGTGTGTCTATGAGGAATGTACATATTCCGGTTAGCAAGTAGCTAAGCAAAGTTTTCAACAAGCATGCTTATCAGATGAGTACTTATGTCAAAATCGAAAAGTAAAGCTTGAGCCAATAATTGGACCTTCAGACCATGTACTTTGTGTGCCTATTTCGTCTTCAATTATACTTGAGGACAAAATTTTCTCTTATTTTCGATTGCTACCATAGTTTATATCAGTTCATTACTTCTTTTCTAGTCATCTAGTGTAGCTCATCTTCAAAGTAGCTCAGATGATTCCGGATAAGAAAGGAGACTTCTAATATACTTGTTCTTGCGGAAACCTCTAATATACATGCGATATCAGTGAGTAGAAACTGTAGAATACATAGATTAAAGACAACGTTTGAATATAGCCGGGTCTGGTCGTGGCTTGGCAGGATATAGCCGGCTCTTGGCCGGATATATCCGGGTCTGACCGGATCTTGGCCGGATATAGCCGGGTATGGCCGGATATATCCGGGTCTTGGCCGGATATAGCCGGGTCTGGCCGAGTCTTGGCTGGATATAACCGCATATGGCCGGGTCTGGCCGGGTCTTGGCCGGATATAACCGCATATGGCCGGGTCTAACCGGATATTGCCGGGTCTGGCCGGGTCTTGGCCAAATATAACCGGGTCTTGGCCGGATATATCCAGGTCTGGCCGGATATAGCCGGGTATGGCCGGGTCTTGGCCAAATATAACCGGGTCTTGGCCGGATATATCCGGGTCTGGCCGGGTCTTGGCTGGATATAGCTGGGTCTTGGCTGGAATATCCGGATCTTGGCCGGATATAACCGCATATGGCCGGGTTTAACCGGATATTGCCGGGTCTTTGTTTGGTATAACCGGGTTTTGTTCGTATAGTGGTTTAGGTACATGAAGACATGACTAGATTGGAATAAAAAGATAAAACTTTCAAATTATATTAAACCAAGTTTTATAATTTCAAAATGTCACACATTATAAAAACTATCATCTAAATTTTACACTGTCAAGAATTGAAGTACCTCATAGTTTGTAACTACAAGTTTTTGAACGATAAAATATACGGTTCGGGTTTAGAAGTGCAAGTCAAGAATTACCAGGCAAAGATGCCAACCACACATAGGCTTCACAATGGAATTTAATTTCACATGTTCCAAGAATGTTAAACGGAAATCTAGTCTTGAACTTACAAGTACAACCACTGTGAAGCTTATGTGAACTACTGAACTAGTAATAGCGTACAGGATGTTTGGTTTACAGTTGGTCTAGAACTGCAATTTATGCAGCAAAAATGAACTCTCAAGTTATAGAACGAATAACTAGTATTTGTAATCACGATGAGTAAAGAACATGAGATGTTTACTACTTAAATTTCTTCCAGTTCTTGAATAATCTTCATAGAGAAGATGGCATGGCTTAAATTTATTCCAGTTCTTGATGATCATTGATTGGAATTTTAGTTGCATATAAAAAAGGGGGAAAAGTTTAGTAAGAAATACTTTAGTTACTTAACACTAAAACTCAAATGATTAATTCGTATAAATCATCCACCTAACAAAGCAAATGAACTAAGTATAGTAATTACGGATAATTAGTGATTCGTTAACGAGTTACTGCATTTTAGCCTGTAATATTCCCTTTGAGAGATCACCTCAAATCCTGTTCTTCCTATTGACCCTTGGCCAAACTTTTATCTTATAGTGACATATTTATCATTTACTGTAGTTACTTTTTCGGCTGCCTACAAAGCATGCAACTGCTCAAATTCCATGCTATCAAGTAGCAACTATCGGCTCCAAACAAGTTAAGCATTTTTTTCACTTGATTTAATTGTGTTAAGCCAAACTCGAGTTAAATATCTAACAAAGTATATACACCATCACTATATGATTATAAATTAACATTCAGTATACATAAAATTCGATAAATTTTGATATCAATTTGAGTTTAACTTTATAAGCTCGGCATCAGCTCTTCCAAACTGGTTTTATATTCAAGATATATGTTTGAAAAAACTAACCAAAGCTGAAAGGTGAAGTTTATACCATAGTCATATAATTCGCTAGAAAGGTCATGAATTGCCATCCGGTTCGCGCATTCCCAAATCAGGTACGATTCAGTCGGGATTAGGAAAATCAATGATCCGAATCGGAACCTTCCTAATCGTGATGTGATTTTCCTTTTGAACGTTAATATCTCAGAATTAAAAACCCCCGAACTTAAATATGTTACTGACTATCGGTTATGACTTACGAAAATTTGATAAGCACTACAGTATTTTTATATTATAAATGTAAGGAATAGAAATATATTTATTATTGGTTACATCGTACAGGAGCGATCCCAAATGAATCTACCCTCATAGTACCGGATTCTAGGTATCTAGCGAACCGCGATCATGATCCTCAACCCCGTCATGGGACGATCCCCGTTCCATTTGAGTATTTGACTATGGTTTATACCCCAAACCACTTGATAAATACTTTATGAAATTTTGCCAACCAAACAAATTAATTATTCTGACATAGCTTGTTTTAATAGGTTGTAATTCACAAATGTGGTATAAAAACCAAACAATTTTCTCTTCTATCTTAACGAAGGTATGTCTTGTCACGCATGTCTGATCTTGACATACTTGACTTGATCTCACTTTCCAGATGCCTTCTAAATTGTTTGGTTGGTATGGGTCATTTCTGTGCTATATAAACTGGGTCTGGGTTCCACTTGGTGTTTTGGTTCATCAATGTATATAAGATATTGTATCATCATGAAATTATAAAAACAAAAATATATATATGTGAAGGAGCTTGTGATTCCCCTGATGAAACTAAAGTTTTGATAAGAAGCGAAATGTTAGAACCTGCCCAGGCTGTCGTATACTTTGAACCCGAGAAGAAAGGGATATCGAGCCCCTTTTTGTGTACGGTACATTAAATTTATAAAATATAGTGCAAGTGTAGTCTATACATTACAAAACTCTCACCAGTTTCATAATGTGCAATAAGTTTTCATTTTGTGTTTGACACATGATTCAACTGTCGGTGATAAAGGCATAGCATACTTCACTTATCTACACCCTTTGACTTCACCCTTGTCTCCATCGTTCCATACCTGCGATTTTGCAACAGCAAGTAGCAACCTGCTTTTGTGAAATGATGTTTTGAGCCATCCAGTGGCGGAGCCAGCCTAATTTTCTTAAGAGAGTCGAAGCATAAATTATAAAACTTGGGAAGGCCAATTCATTATTTATCTTTAAAGTCTATGGTTTACAATGTAAATTGTTTATTAGTGTAAGGGTATTTTATGTCAATACGAAAAATCCTAGGGGGGCCATAGCCCTCTTTGGTCCTCAAGTGGCTCCGCCTATGGAGCCATCCAAAACGCAGATAAGCACTTTTTCACTTTTGCTATCCGAACAATACTTGTTTAATTATCGCGTTTTGGAAACACAATAAGCAGATAATCAGTTTACAAAAGCAATCCCAAACACCCCCTCAGATAAGACCAGGAAAATTTTTAAGAATACGCCGAAAGATCTTAAACAATGGGCATGCACTAGACGTTTTGGTATTGGGACCTGTATTCCATGGGACGAGGACTTCCTAGTAGAATCATTGTTGGATTATACAATCTACATGGCTTACTATAGGGTCTGTCACCTATTACAGAATGGGGAAATATTTGGTACAGACAATTGTAGTCCCAAACACCTTACAGATGACGTTTGGGACTATTTATTTCTTGAGGGACCGGAACCTATATCTTTAGATATTTTATTGAGTCGTCGTCTTAAACAGACTAGTAAAGAGTTTGAATACTAGTATCTGTTTAATCTCCGTGTTTCTGGTAGGGATCTTATACAAAACCATCTTACGTTCTGTAAATCTATTCTAACCACACAGCAATATTTCCCGAACGGCATTTTACCACGCGGCTTCAGATGCTGGTGACATAATGTTCAACACTCAGAAAGTGCCAGAGTCGACGGGGGAACCATAAGACATTAAAGGTAGCTATTAACGAAGTCTCAGCTGACGCCACTCGCTTCTCTTTTGCTAATGCAAGTGGAGGGACAGATAATGCTAATTTTTGTATTCAAAACGGCTGATGATGCGATTTTGTGGTTGACTAAAGAAAAGGAGTGGATAGAGGATTGCTGATGAGTCATTAAACTTAAGAGTCGGCCCGCATTGTACTTTTGCGGACCGTGCATTTGCTAGTAAAATAAATAAGTTCTATTGACGGAAAAACAACCATGAAAAAAGCAAGTTTCGTGAAGCTCTTAAACAGTCGTAATATCAAGACTGCCAGGAAATGATTATAGGTCTTATCATGATACGAGTGGTATGAATCGTGAACTTTTGTATCGGTTCATGGATATTCAAACACGCCCTATTGCTCCCATTCATCCACATTATGCTAATATGCTTGGAGTAAGCTTTTGAAAAAAGAAGTTTTCTTCATCAAAGCTATGGCCTGAAACCGAAAACCGTGATCTCATTCTTGAAAAGGCCCACAAATGCTTAAAGAGTTCTATATCCAATTCCAGGTGCACCACAACTTGCTTTATATATCGTTTCTTTAAACGGTGATGTTCAATGTGTTTTATGTGTTACCATCAGTCCATCACTCAAGGGGTTGTCTGGAATTGTTTCCAAACACTGCGAAAACTCATATATGCTTATTGCAATCGCTACCCCAAAATACATTCTGAACACCCCTTAACAGTCTAAGTGGCATTCAGAAGCTAAGTAGTTCATTTAATTATACACATAAGAGAATCAAATCTTATCATACATGTTATGTTAGTTTCATCTTCATAAACACTACAAAATATATAGGCAAACACATACAAAACACTAATGCAAAAAACGGAAACACTAGTATTATTGGACAAACAAAACATGCCCATAAAAGTAAAATCCAACAGCCGTAACTGTATTTTTAAGAACCACATAAATGGTTCAAGCACATCATCAAAAACACAAAACACTTTCAAAAACCTATAACAAAACCAAACCATATTCCATAATCCATAGTATTTCAATTTCGTTCAAAACATAACTCGTTACCTCGCCTCAAAACTTGGCATGACGAAAGTAAACAAGCGCCAGAGTCACAACCACACCAGCACTCAAAGCAATCACCGGCCAATTAGTAGTACTAGCACTCTCAACCACATTATCTTTCGAAACAATTTCGTTTTGCAACTGGTCGAGTTTCTCCAACATTTCATTAACCTTGATATTCTTATTTTTCCCCTCACTCTCGAGTTCGCTTATTTTATTCTCACTTTCCTTCAACTTCTCCATCAATGCATCAACTCTCTCCGTTTTTACGCGCTCTTTCTCCTCACTCTCCTCCAATTTCTCAACCAACAAACTAATCTTATCCTCATTTTCGCGCTCTTTCACCTCGAGTTCACTTATTTTATTCAACAACACCTCAATTTTACGCGCGTTTTCGCTCTCGGATTCCGTCATCTTCTCCTCACTCTCCTTCAACTTCTCCAACAACAAATTCCTCTCAGTTTCAATAACACTTAACTTTTTGACATTTTCGCGCTCTTTCGACTCGAATTCGACAACTTTCGCCTTCAAATTCGAAACCTCGGCGTTGGCTTCCTGTCCATCGGACAACGAAGAGATCAAATCATGTTGAAGGCGTGAAACTTCAGTTTCGAGGTCAGACGCTCGAGCAGCGATTGAACTCAACGCGCGTTTATCGGACTCGTGAGATGATATCTCGTCTTCAAGGTTTTTGATTTTGACTTTGTCGTTGACTAGGTCTTGTTCGAGGAGTTGGATTTTGGACATGAGTTTTGGGATGACGGTGGAGTCGGGGTGGTCTTCTTCGGGGGCTGTGATGTTGACGTCGGCGTCAGTGGCGGCGCCGTTGGCGGCTGGTGGTGGTGTTTCGACGTCGGACATTTTTTTGAAGGAGCGTTAGGGTTTCGAATGGTTTTTGGAATGTGCGTCCAACTATTGCTTACTTTAGAGTTTAGAGAATAAAAAAGTTTTTCATTATAATAACCAATCAAATTTTATTATTGTTTTATTTTGGACCGAGCATAATAGACTGCGGATCAGATCATACCGAGAAACAAACCAACCAGACCGGGTTAAACATATTTGTGTCCGGTTCTCGGTCCGTCTTTTCTCTCATGTTCGGTATTTGATTCGGTTCGGTCTTGAGCAAAACCGATCATTTTGCTTTGTTGGACCAGACCAGACCAAATACCTGAACCGACCCGGACATTGACCAATCATTTCAGTCCGTTCATCAATCCTGTTTTGGACTGTGACCATTTATGTTAATTTTTCTCTTTTATGTTTCAAAAAGTTTTATCTTTAATTAATTAATTATTGTTTTTTTGTTAGTTTGTAATAATAATATCAAACAAGTTGTAATATATTACATCAACTTTTTCTATATATATTTAGTAGGAGATATGCTATACTTAAAAAAAAGAGTAAACTACAAAAATCATTCATGTGGGTTGTCAAATGTGGCACTAATCATATTTATCCCTATCATAAACCGTTGGCCAGTATCATTTTTAAGAGGTCAAATATGTGGCACTTTATATCCTTAGAGGGGTATTTTTGCAAAACTTTTTGTTAGACTTTTTACAAAATTCATCCTCAATAAAGATAATTTTTACCGAACATTTGATTCTCAAGGATGATTTTTGCCAATAGTCTGACAGGGATATTTAGCGCCACGTTTTTTTTGAACAGCAGCTTTATTAAACGACTAGCAAGGAGCTAGAAATAGACAATTACAAGATACGGGTTTTTGAGCCAATCGATCCATTTGAACGAGGCTTTACATCTAAACTTACACCAATAATAAGAATTAGAAACAATGTTATCAAAAATCCTCGCCTGTGAAGGAGTATCCTTCTCGAAAAGAATCTTGTTACGGAACATCCAAACCGACCACCATAAACAATAGAAGATGCCTTCGAACACCGCTTTGAGATTTAGCGCCACGTTTGACAAACCACAGAGACGATTTTTGCAGTTTACTCTAAAAAAATCAAAACACATTTCATAAAATTGAGTTAGATATTTATGATTTGGTTAATCAAAGAGAAGAAAGATAAATTTTAGCATAAAACACCGATCAAACACATGGACAAATCATTTTGTATAAGTTTATTTGTAAAATTTTGTGTGGACATAATGTCTCTTTTAAAGATAGTAGCCAATATATTTGAGATATCCTAAAATAAAAACGTAGACAATAATATTTGAACAAGGAAAGTATTTTGACACTTTATTTTCAATTCATTCAAGTTTAAATATTGTTTTAGTATTAGGAAAAAGTTGAGCACTTATTTAACCGAAGAGACAAAAAGTATTAAAATTGGTTATTATATTTGTTGTATATAAAGTTATTTATAAGAAATTAAATTTAGTGGACTCATTATTATTAAAAGTACGAGTAAAGGATTCATGTCTAAGCACTTAAGGACTGTTATTAAAAAAAATATTCAATTTTTATATAAGACTCACTAAAAATGAACGATATAAAACTTTGAGTAGTTTTTAAAGTTGAAAAAAACTTAAAATTTTAAATAACTTTATTGAAACAATTTTGAAACTTACATGATTTTTATAATTAAAACAAAACATGCAGACTTTAATGAAAAGAAGTAGGAAATTATTTCTTTGAAGAGCGTTTGTTTAAGCTTATTGAGTTAAGTTAATCATGTTATTGGGTTTTAATTTGTGTTTTATAAGTTTTAACTTTTGTGGGCTTATTCCTTTACATATTTATGGGGCTATAATTTGATAATGGACTTAAGGATGGCTAATTTAAAAACTTGGAATTTGGTCTGCTAAAACTTTAAAGTAGTTGGGCTACTGATCCAAATATTGGTATAAAGGCTGTGGGCCACATGCTTAGTTCTTAAAGCAGGCATCAATACATGACGGAACTATGATCAAACATGACTGGGTACATAAAAAAATAAACCGTAACACTAGAAACGCATTTCGATGTTTTGTTCAAAAATTAACACTAGATTGAAAAAATCAATAGGTGTCCTGAAACCTCACGAGACCACCTGTTCTGTCCCTAAACACCAGGATCTCCTATATTAGTCTTTTATTGTTCAAAAAAAAAAAATGCACAAACCTAACCTTTTTTTTTCCGCTTCTGCCCCTTTGGCTTGGTATCTATATGTTCTTAGTGGTTGGGTAGGCAAGTTTTGCTAATGACTTAAATCGCGTATTTTTGCGTCCAGGTTGGGTTGTGTCGTCTCAAAACGCTTTCTGTCAAATCTTTTATATAATAAAAGAATTACATCATTTCAGAGTTTTCTATCAGATTAAATCTTAAGAGAAAAAAATTGGACCAATCAGAATGCTTGATTTTGTCACGTTGGCAAAATTGTGCGATTTGATTGGTTAATAAAAAGTCAAAATTGAATCAAAAAACACATAAAAATATGTGTCAAATTTGTGAAAACAAAAACTTGAAAAAAGAGGAGGTAATTAATAAAACTTTAGTGGTTTAATTTTAAATAAATTATATGGGGTTAAGTGTAAATTTATAAATTTACAAGTTTTATTATAACTTTAAAAAATAAACAAATAACCCATTAAACTGTATACCCTAGACTTTATATTTTAAAATACAACAAACGCAAACAATTTCTTACTTTCAACAAAGATTTAACATTATTTAATCACATCTCAAATCTACCCGAAGACTTTTTGGTGGATTTTTCATTGTCGGCCTGAAATCAGTTGTACAACCAAATAGAAAAATACCGAATCACATAAATTATCGTAAATAAAGAAAAAAGGTTTTCTAACTATTCATTGATGAGTTTGAAAGAATTGCATTTTCTTTTCTTTTGGTTTAATAGGTAATAAAATTCTAACAATTGAATTTCTGAAAAAGTCATTATCTCATTGACATGTTTTCTAAAGTAGGAGTCAATGGTTCGAATATAACGAGGAGAACGAATCCCCTTGTGGCCTCGGAGGTTCACTTGAACCGACTCCGGGATACCTAAAAGGGTAGTTTCGCTGGGATTAGTTGACTCACAATCTCGAGTCAGAAAACAGGTAAATCAAAAGAAAAAAAATTACTAATTATCTTCAAGTTCATATACTACATAATATATAAAGATTTAATGAATCTATTCTCTTTATTTCGATAATCCTCTATAACATAATTTATAAAATAAAAAAAATAAAAAATATGCATAGATTTAAAAAAAACCATAATGTCTAAGCCTCGTGCGTGCACGGGCATTAAAACTAGTAGTGGTGGTAAGAACTAGATAATCAATCAACAGATTAAACACAAAAGGACCATATAATATTATTAGTTTGTTCGGCTATGCCATGTAAGGGTGTGTTTGTTTCATTAAGATGTTTTGGGTCTGAATCTGACTACCATATCTTACTAGTAAGAGGTGGCTATAATGTCTGAATCTGAATGAAAAAATGTTGTTTGTTTTTTCATAATTGTCTTAATAGTCTATTTTTTAGAGTATATATCAAACAATAATAATACGATGAATAAGTAACTTGCATAAACATATGAAACCAAACATTTTTATCATATATTTAACACAACACTAAACCATTAAATTAATTATCTTAATACATATTCTAAATTTTAACATAATAAAAACTATTACATCATGAATTGTCTTAAAATAATACATAAGTTTAACGTAGTGAAGAAACATGCAAGTAACTTAGCTAAAACCAAATTATTCAAGATCTTGCTTGCATTATTTGTGTCACGATGTCATCTCGTAAGTTAATCATATATTGTTGATCGGCTTCACTCCCAATAGGTTAAACAACATCAACATCACCATCATTATCTATTTACTCGTTATTGCATGTTTCCGACGAAAGTCTCCTAACCAAGACATTGTGATACAGAGCCATAAACCCACGCTGTGTGCTTATAGGCAGCATCACACATATAATATTTAGCTGAAAAAAACGTGTAATTTTTGTATATTTTCATATCTACGTTTTCATAAACGGAGTATATCAAAAATTCTAACTTAAATACTTAAAGCGGGAATCTAAAACTCATATATTGGATCTTCTAAAGCTTCATTATGTAGAAGAAAAGTGGTTTATCATAAGCTAAAAAACTGATGTAAACACTATATCACAGAAGTTGATACACTTTTATAAAACTGATGTGCATTGTATACTTCTTATATTCCTAAGTTCATTAGGGGTGAGCACAAAAAATAAAAAAAAAAGGAACCGAAATAACCGACCAAAACTAGAAACCAATGGTTCGGTTTTTAATTTTTCAAAAACCAAAAAATCTCGAGTCGTTTTCGGTTTTCGTCCAAAAACCGAACCGTAAAAGCCGAACCAGTTTTATAAATCCATTTTAAAATTCATATTTATTTTGTGGGTGGAATTATAATTATAATGTATATATATCTTAATGTTTATATATATTTTTGTCATGTACGTGTGTTTACTTGACAATATATCATTACATATATGACAATGATCATACTATGTGTATTTTGACTTGCATGTGTGTGTCTAATTTATGTGTATAATTGTAAAAATTTGGGTAGACATTATTAGGCTAATATTGACAAAAAAAATAAAGAACGAATAACCAAATTTCTACGTAAAACAAGTTTATTAATATAATTTAGCCACAACCAAATATAAACGGTTTGAACCGAAAAACCGAACCGCCAAAACCCGAGCGGTTTCGGTTTTTGGTTTAATAAAAACCGAATATTTCGGTTTGGTTTCGGTTTTAACCAAAAACCGACCCAAACCGAACCATGCACACCCTAGTTCATACCATCTAACGATACAACATAGATAATCTTACATCGGTGAGTAATAGACGTAGAACATAGATCAGTTATGAGATCATATTAACGAACTTCGAAACGCATTGATTAAAGCAATAATACATGTATTCTTAATTCCTAAAACGATAGCCCTTAGTTCTATGGTTCAAACACGTTATAAAAACATCGTGATTGTTGATCGCAGTATTAGCTACTGATTTTTGCGAAACAATAGACATCGTTCAATAAATAATGATTGTGTTTCATATGCATCAAGTATGAACTTGTAGACAGTTAAGAAGAACATTTTGGTTTAGTTTTGTGAAATAAGCAATTACCCTTCATACTTTGTCATATAGTCAAACGTTCACAAGTTCATGATTGTGATGTTGCAAGTAATAATCATATCAAATAAATAAAGAGCCATCCAATTTTAAGACCTCTCTACGAAAAGCAGAACAGTTTGTAACTCAGAATAGTTATAAGCATATAACTCCTACATAACTTAAGCTACAATGGGCACAGTATCAAAGCAATGTGGTGCATACTTCATTCTAGGTTAACTACATCATACAATTTGCCACTTGCACCAAAAGTTAGTAGAAAGAATGTAAAATCCGTCTCCTTCTTTAACATCGAGTCTCCTGCCCTTCTAAAACTCTATGTTAGATTAGCAGGCTATATTATAATCTCACCAGACAGATAGCCAAAAGCAAACACTGCAGCAATAAAGGGATGTTTGGCATTGCATTTTGAAAAACCATAATCTGAATGTTGTGTTTTGCAAGTCACAGATGTCAACAAATTATAATCAATTAGTCAGGGAGTACCTGCAACAAGCTAATTCTCATAATTTAAAATGCCATTTTAGATGTAAATTCCTAAAGGGGTGTTTAGGATTACTTATTATTACTGATTGTGCTTCAATATAATCAAAGTCACATAATAAAGTCCCCGCGATGGAAGACACAGAACCGCATTGATTAAAGCAAGATGAACACACAAACATCGCGCTGTTTCTGCACTAATGGAGTCAGCAAAATTCAGTTAACTTTTTTAAGAAACCAACTACAAACCACAAACAACGAAACTCAGAACACGCAATTGAGCTCAAATCTTAATTCACACAAAAACAAAGCAGACTTTAAGGGACTTTACCACTCTATGCTCTAGTGACACAAATGTGTTCAACCATGAAGCCTACCGTGTTTAACGATCGAGTGGTTTAGGCTGTGCACAAATGGCACCAGAAGGCAAAGAAGCAAGTGAAACAAAACCACAACTCCAACTCCACAACACCGTACTCTACGCCCACGACTCATAAACCGTCTAAACAAACACATATCAGTTTGAAAGAAACTGTCTAAACATATTAAACTCTCTAAACAATTAAACCCTCATAAACAACCAAATTAAACCTTCGTTCATTAAACCCTCTAAAGCAATAATACATAACCTCATTCATTAAACCCTCAAATACATATATTTTCCCCATATCCAAACACCCCAAATTCACTCAAATCAAGACTAAATAAAACCCGTTAAACAAATTATAAAAACTATTCATTTTTAAACCAAACCCAGATCAAATTCATGTCAAACTTTAATAAAATCAACATCAATACAAGTAAAACATAAACATGTAAAAAGGAAAGAAAAAAACATACCTTAAAGGTGGAGAAGATGGCGACTTTAGGTGGAGACGGCATAGAGGTGGAGACGACGGTGGATAGAGGTGGAGAGGTTGTCGGCCGAGGGTGGAGGTGGCCGGCGGCGGTTGTGAAGGGGTTTTTGAAATGTGAAGGGGATGAAGGAGTTGGAAGAGTTTTAGTTCAGACATGCTCACCAACTCTGACCGAATCAGACAATATACATCTTACTGCCTCTGAATCGAAATGAAAAAACAAACACTTAGGTCTGACCGCATCTGACTGGTAAGACGTCAGACCTAAATCAGACTTTTTTTTTAACAAACACACCCTAACCACTAATTATTCTATGTTTAATCACTAATTGTATGGCTTAGAGGAAACCATGCTTAGCAGTTTGTCCCCTTCACATGCTATGTTTGATTTCTGATGTTTTTCATCAACTTTAGCTTGTCTAATAATAGAGTAAGTTTATCAAACACAAAAACTCAAATGATTAGCTTGTGAATAGTTTATCATACGAATAATTCCTAACCATCAACTGCATTATGGCTTGCAAGTATGTTACTGCTCAAATAGGGGTTCACGTTTGCAACTAACAGCTCTAATCAAGTTAAGCAAAACTTAAACTCAAGTTAAGCAACAAACAGATGTCAATATATCAGCATTAGAGTTAACATATGCAGACAGTAGCAATTTATATATGCCGGCCAAAATGAAAGAACTCATTTACGCTATATGAGTATATCCTTTACCACTAGTTGATTCAAAAAATTGTGATAACAAGTTACGGCTTAGTCTTAGTCGGGTCTTGCGCACATCAGAAAGATACAAAGATACAGAGAGGAGGCCAAAGTCACAATCTGATAATGCTTACATAAACTAAACAAGTTACTTGTAATTACAAAATTATGCTTTTAAGTCTAATCATAGAGTAAGTGAACCGGTAAGTAGGATCTTAAAAGGCAATTCCTTGAGAAAGATCTTTACCAAGATAAAGTAAAAAGTAGAAGATATATGTGGTCCCATTTATCCACGTTATGCTAAATATGTGTGAAGGAAGCTTTTGAAAAAAGAAGGGTTTGTCATCAAAGCGATGGCATGAAGCTGAAAACCGTGATCTCATTCTTCAAAAAGGCCTACAAATACTTAAAGAGTTGTATATCCAATTTCAGGTTCGCCACAACTTACTTTATATATCGTTAAACGCTGATGTTAAATGGGTTTATGTGTTACCATCACTCAAGGGGGTGTTTGGAATTGTTTTCAAACACTGCGAAAACTCATATATGCTTATTGCAAACACTACTCCGAAATACATTCCCAAACACCCCTTGACTGTCTAAGTGGCATTCAGAAGCTAAGTAGTTCATTTAATTATAAACAAATTGATACCTGTACACATACGAGAATCAAATCTTATCATATATGCTATGTTAGTTTCATCTTCGTAAACACTACAAATATATAGGCAAACCAAAAACATACAAAACGCTAATGCACAAAACAGAAACACCAATATTATCGGAGAAACAAAACATGCCCGTAAAATTAAAATCCAACACCCGTAACTGTATTTTTAAGCACCACATACAATGGTTCAAGCACATCATCAAAAACACAAAACGATACAACCGAACCATATTCCATAGCATTTCGATTTCAGTTAAAACATACGAGCAACTCGTTACCTCGCCTCAAAACTTGGCGTGACGAAAGTAAACAAGCGCCAGAGTCAACCACATTCTCTTTCGAAACTATTTCCTTTTGCAATTGGTTGAGTTTCTCTTCCATTTCATTAACCTTCATATTCTTAAAATCCAACTCCTCAATTTCATGATCCTTATTTATTCCCCCACTCTCGAGTTCTCTTATTTTCTCCATCAATGTATCAATTTTATCCGTTTTTCGCGCTCTGCCGCCTCTAATCTCGCCTCTAATTCACTTATTTTATCCGATTTTTCGCGCTCTGTCGCCTCTAATTCACTTATTTTATCCGATTTTTCGCGGTCTGTCGCCTCTAATCTCGCCTCTAATTCACTTATTTTATCCGATTTATCGCGCTCTGTCGCCTCTAATCTCGCCTCTAATTCACTTATTTTATCCGATTTTTCGCGCTCTATCGCCTCTAATCCCGCCTCTAATTCACTTATTTTAACCGCTGTTTCGCGCAGTATCGCTTCTTGTACACTTGATTTATCCGCTATTTCACGCTTCATCGCCTTTACTTCACTTAAGTGATCCGCTATTTCACGGTTAATAGCCTTAAGTTCACTTAACTGATCCGCCATTCCACGCTCTCTCGCCTTTACTTCACTTAACATATCCCCTATTTTGCGCTCTCTCGGCTCTAAATCACTTAACATATCCGCTATGTGGCGGTCAATTGCCTCTTGTTCAGTTAAATTATCCGCTATTTGACGCTTTATCGCCTTTAGTTCACTTATTCCATCCTCACACTCCTTCAACTTGTCAAGTAACACCTCAATTTTACGCGCTTTTCCGGTCTGGAATTCTCTCATCTTCTCCTCGAATTCAGACGCAGATGAGATCAAGTCATGTTGAAGGCTTGAAAATTGAGTTTCGAGTTCAGACGTTTTGGAAGCGATTGAAGTCAACGCGCGTTTATCGGATTCGTGAGATGAGATCTCGTCTTCGAGGTGTTTGATTTTGAGTTTGGCGTTGACTAGGTCTTGTTCGAGAACCTGGATTTTGGACATCGGATTTGGGACGACAGCGGAATCGGGGTGGTCTTCTTCGGGGGCTGTGATGTTGATGTTGACGTTGGCGTCAGTGGCGGCGGCGCCGTTGGCGGCTGGTGGTGTTTTGTCGTCGGGCATTTTTTTTTGGAAGGAGCGTTAGGGTTTCGAGTGGCTTTGGAACGTGGGTGAGACTATGTTTACTTGCCTACTTTAGAAAATAAATCATTATTCATAAAATTTATGTGCACGTCGTGTTTCTCTTTTAGTACAATTAACTTGAGTTTTTAGTACTTGAGTATTGTTTTCCTAATGTTATTCTAACTTTATTTTCAACAAGCAAATGAACCCGCGCGTTGCGGCGGGGCTAATTTTTTCCCGAATAATTTTTTTTATGTTTTGGTGTTTTTTTTTGGCGATGCGTTATGCGGGGCTAATTTTTAATATTTTCTTTTTTTGTATGATTCGGGGAAAATTTTTTTGCGTTGGGACGGGCTAATATTTTCCCGAATATTTTCTTTTTTTGGGACGGTTCGATATATTTTTTTTTGGACATTTTGTGTAAGAAAATCGTAAATAGTTAAAAGGTGAGGGTCCGTTTTGTATTTTTTTTTACTTTGGGCCAGATTTTAGGCTATTTTTGAGTTTTTTTTTGCTAATTTTTTCTCGGATATTTCCTTTTTTGTATGATTCGGGATTTTTTTTTGCGTTGGGACGGGTTAATTTTTTCCCGAATATTTTCTTTTTTTGGGACGGTTCGATATCTTTTTATTTGGGCCGATGAATGTAAAAAAGTTGTGAACAATAAAAACTTGACGTGTTTTTTTTGTTAATTTTTTACGGGATTTTTTGTGTAAGAAAATCGTAAATAGTTAAAAGTTGAGGGACCGTTTTGTATTTTTTTTACTTTGGGCCAGATTTCAGGCTAATTTTGGGCTAGTTTTTTTTTTTACTTTGGGCCAGATTTTGGGCCACATTTTATGCGAATTTTAGGCTAGTTTGTCGACAAATGTGTATATTAGTAATTTTTTTTATATGGCTTATGTGTTGGGCCTCATGTTTAAAGTGTTGTTTTTTTTTTGCTATATGGGTTTTTTTTAATATAATGGGTTGTACGTTTGTGACCATATCGATTATTTTAAAGTTATTAGGTATCGAAGATGTTTCCGCGGGTATTTTTTTTATCTGAATAAATCAGAACTTTTGTAATATTTTTTTCCCTCCTACTTTGTGCATACAAATTTAAAAAAAACAAAAACAAAATAATTTAAAAAAAAACTAAAATCGGGCTGACTCAAAATTGGAGCCCGTTACTGTAGCAAGTGGCCCACTGTCAAAACGACAGTGGATTATATTAGTAATTTGTAAATCATTCAATTTTAACGGTTGTTCTAATATTTTGAACATTCATTTAACTAAAGGGACAAAAACTACTACGTAATTGTTTTTTTTATGAAAGGTTACCTCGGTACAAAAGGAAAAAAAAACCAAATGGGCCGGCCCAAAAGTGTAGCAACTATGACAAAAACGACGTAGTTTCTTGCCTAAATTGATATTCTCTCCGTCTTTAAATAAGTTTCCACTATTGACTTTTAGAGTTTTTTTTATCAACTTTGACCTTAAATTACTTTGTTTATGTTATATAATGGTTAATGAAAATTATATCAATGAAAATATATTTAAAACCCAATCTATTCATATATTTTGCATCAAGTATTATATAACACAAAAAGAAATAATTAAGATCAAAGTTGAAAAAAAAAATTCAAAAGTCAATAGTGAACACTTATTTAAGAATAGAGGAAAAATATATAATAATGTCATTTTTTTTTTGAACGACGGAAATATATAAAAGAAAAAAGCTAGCAAAAGCTAGCAAAACAAGGATTACATGAGAGTTTCTGTAGGGTTTTTTATCCAATCAATCCATCTAATGCTAAACTTAGGATTTCTAGATGAAATCCACAAGTACGATTGATGAACGAACAAATCCCAAACATTCGCCTTTTTGAGTTTTCTATCCGAGAAGACCCAGGAGTTACGAAAGTTCCAAATAGACCACAACATGATAGAAGTGACACCTTTTTTTTGGGCCGATGAATGTAAAAAAGTTGTGAACAATAAAAACTTGACGTTTTTTTTTGTTAATTTTTTTACGGGATTTTTTGTGTAAGAAAATCGTAAATAGTTAAAAGTTGAGGGACCGTTTTGTATTTTTTTTACTTTGGGCCAGATTTCAGGCTAATTTTGGGCTAGTTTTTTTTTTTACTTTGGGCAAGATTTTGGGCCACATTTTATGCGAATTTTAGGTTAGTTTGTCGACAAATATGTATATTTTTAGTAATAATTTTTTTATATGACTTATGTGTTGGGCCTCATGTTTAAAGTGTTGTTTTTTTTGCTATATGGTTTTTTTTTTAATATAATGAGTTGTACGTTTGTGACTATATCGATTATTTTAAAGTTATTAGGTATCGAAGATGTTTCCGCGAGTATTTTTTTATCTGAATAAATCGAAACATTTGTAACATTTTTTTTCCTCCTACTTTGTGCATACAAATTTTAAAAAAAAATAACAAAAAACAAAATAATAAAAAAAAAAACCAAAATCGGGATGACCCAAAATAGGAGTCCATTACTATAGCAAGTTAGGCCCGAAGTCAAAACGACTTCGTTTTTGTCCGTAAATGTGTATATTTATAATGTGTAATATAGTAATGCCAAATAATCTGAACACGTTATGAGAACAATATGTGATAAACAACGTTAGAGCTAATCAGTTTACTCGCTCAATAGAGCATTCGCTCATATTCAGAACAAGACCGTTAATTAATCAAGACATGAACATCGTATGTGAGTGGCCCTTCAACCTAAAGGTTGTGGGTTCAAGTCTCTTTTAAGACATGTGAGATAGGAAATGTAGGTTGTAAAAATTTACACTTCTATAAAATAAAAAAATCAAGACATGAACACCATAGTAAAACTATAGTTGTTAGTGTAAAATGTTTTAGGAAAAGGAGACAAAATTTTTCCATCAATAAATAAAAAGAAAGCTAGAGTGTGTTGTTGTTTGGTTGAAAATATTGAATGGTTTAAATCAAAATGTGATTAAAGACGGATGTTGTCGTGTGCAATTATCCAATATTACTGTAATAACTTTTTAGCGTACTACAGAAACTGATTGATGATGCCTATGTTTGATAAAGAAACATGTTTTCTTCGTGTTTTATCAAAAACATGATTACTTAAATGTATAAAAATGTAAGGGTGCTACTATCGGTATCCATTGGCCCACCATAAAGTACTAAAAAGTATAAAAGATTCTTTTTGTATCTCTTTTTTTATAGTGTAACGCAGTTTTTTATTAGTTTATGTTCCGTAATTTTTGACAGTTTCATACTTTCGACCTGTTAAACTTTATATTTTTTGTTCCGTGTTTTCCGTGTCACAGTTTTATAACATATACAAAATTATAAAAATAAAAAAATAAAAAACGCAAAAAAATCAAAGGGGGGTACAAACGGTGTTTTAGGGGTACATATAACATAAAGCCAAATGTAAGGGTGTGTAATCACACTACAGTATTTTTTTGACACAAAATCATTCATACTTATCTTTGAAAGAAAATAAAAATTTGTGAACCATCATAGTTTTTTTTCCACAATTGACGCATAACATAGTATATTATACTATATAATATTTGTTCAAGTTGGGTTTGAAGTCGGCACTGTTATGAAGTCGTCGTGTGAGACTTGAGAGTATCGGCTTGTACGAGGGGGAGGCTTGGATGCACTGTGAAGCTACGGTTTGAGCGGCACTGTTCACACGTCGAGCCGAGCACTTGAACAAATATGACTAAAAAAAATGTTTAGTGGGTTCTTCACTCGTCATGTCCAGTTAGCTGTCACTTGGTTTGTAAGGGCCATTGCATGTTGTATACATGTTTTCCGATTTTAAATTTTACAATAAGAGCCAGTTTCTTATTTGTTGGATCTCTAATCAATTTTTCTTTAAATACACATGCAATAGTTGTGTTTCTCTCTCTAGCGGTAGTTATTTAAGTAGTTATTGTTTGAAGGGAGTGGTATCGTTGATGTTTCAAATTTCAGCAGCCTACATGTACCGCTTAGGTTACATTTCTAATTATTGTTTCATAGGGGAGGTTATGGATTCCTTATGCAGGTAAACATTGACCAATCAATCCTTAACTAGTTCCAATAATAACTAGTACAAAATTTGTAGACAAAATAATCTAATTCGGGAGGTGGTCACATTATAAAAGACATGATAATGCATTGAAAATAATAATAATTTTCAATTACATAACTAACCAACATGATTGGTACCTCACGTCATGCAATCGACTATGGCTAAGTCAACACATTAGTCTGGATTATCGTGACATCAACATGTATTTGAGGGGGTTACCGGTCGCCTAAAGCGTATACTTTTTTTTAGATCCAAAAAAGTTGACTTCTCAAAATAGACATGTTGCTCAGTCTCTTAAGTCGCCTAATTTTTTTTTTACTTTGTGTGTAAGTAAATTTTCAAATATGTTTTTGGGCGACCTAGTTAAGTATAAAAATAGCTTAAAGTACAAAAGCACTTTAGGCGACTTTTATACTTTACTAGGTCTTCTAAAAACATATTTGAAAAGTAAAATACATAAAAAGAAAAAAAAAACTGAAAGTTTTTTTAGACGATTGAAAGGACCGGAGACGACTAGTCTATTTTGAGAGTACATTTTGTTGTCTAGAAAATATTACACTTAGACCGACCTGTCTATTAGAAAATTAGCCCTATTTCAGGTAACATGTGAGATAGTAACAGATTATCCTATACACAACTTTAAAAATTCTGACCATAGTATTTCTGGAGTTTTGCTAACAATAACGCTATGAGTGTTGTTTAAGCTTACCATAATTAAAAAAACATTTCTAAATACGAACTCACTTATATTAATACATACTTTAATTAAACTCATTTACCTTACATATATGTATTATAATCATGTATTTAAAGAAATGTTGTGTTTGATTTTAGAAACATGTATAATTAAAGAATACTTAAACAAAACTCATAAGGTTGTTGTTAGTAAAACCCGTATTTCTGTATAAACACAAAAATGTACTCGTAACTAAAGTTAAATCCACTGATAGGTGTATTACAGATAAAAATTATAAAATAAATATCAAAAAACATTAAGAGAGAGTAAATTAATTGTTCAGAAAAAAGGAGTAAATTACAATGTTAGTCCTTTTAGTTTGTGTTGATCGACATGGTACAATCCTTGATAGAAAAAAATACACCGTCATCCCTAAATAGAAAACATTATCTATCATTAGTCCCTCTTTCTAACAGCTTTAACTAACCTTCGTTAAATATGCACACATGAGGGTATTTTCGTACTTTTAAGTTTACACGTAAGCATAAAGTTGTCATTTGACATGTGTGATTCACCATTACCAACTAATATTAGTAGTCATCATGTTCGTTTGGTACCACCACCACTAATCAACCTAATCTAGTTATCAACTAATGTTAAATGTACGCACGCCCTTGTATGAATAAGTTGAGTTGGTTAGTATTTGTGATTTAGGGTTGTAGGTTTCATGTAATTTATGAAACATGATTATTAGATAATTTTAAGGGTTTGTGATTTTTGAATGTGGATTTGTAGATCTAGAGCTAAAAGGATACATGGATAGCTTACAATATATATATATATATATATATATATATATATATATATATATATATATATATATATATGTATTTCTTTTTTTATAAATAAATAAAACTAATAAAAAAGATTGTAAATCACTGAATATATAAAAAAATATTTAGTAATAGCTAATGCCTCCTCGCGTGATTTTGAATAAAGTAACTTTATATAAAAGCCACGAAGCAACTCCAACTAAAAGTTTTAATTGAGATCTATAAAATTAAAGTGCATGGATGACGTTTTACTCATTTGGTTTTCCACTCTAAGTTTTTTTTTGATGTTTTAGTCTTTTGGTTTTTCACTTTTAAGTCTTGTTTGCCTATGTGATCAGGTGATGGTGGCGGCGGTGGTGGTGGTGATGGTGATGATGGTCGTGTCATCAAAGTTGACGAAATGATAATGATTGTGATGTTATTGTGTTTGTGAGGAAGTGGTTAACGTGATTTTAAACGTGATGGTGATGATGATGTTGCTCGTTTTTTGAAAACGAAGGTGGTGGCTGAATAAAGTGATAGAAAATAGTGATGGTTGAGATGTGGTCTTAAGAGGTAGATGATATGGGGTGTGTGGGTGAAGAGATGGTCGGGCTTTTTTTATTGCAAGACACATGAAGAAAATAACGCACAAGTCTAGCGATCTTTTGAGAGAGGGACTAACGGTGAATAAGGTTTTGCGTTTAGGGACGAACCAAGTTGGTCAACGCAAACCAAAAGGACGAACATTGTAATTTACATTAAAAAAAAATTATAGCTGGGGTGCAATAATGATAATAGTGGTAGGACCACATCCACCAAATATTATAGAGGCTTTTGAGGGTGTAGGACCCACTTGACTGCCATCTTCCAATAACCATTTACCACGTAATAATAATGCATACCATCAAAATCCAATAGTCCATGAAATTAGCATGTACTGTAGTAAAAGTTTAAAAAGTTATACAAGTAGCATATAAAGGTTTGTCTTAAAAAAAAGTATATAAAAAAGAGATAAAAAGGTTTTTCTTAGGCTGGATGGTATGGTGGGGAAAAACCAACCCGACACATCAGCGTCACATTAGCTTTCTTTCTCTAAATAAAACTCACCTTACAACCGTTCAACCGTTCAACCGTAATAAAAACTCACTTTTTTTTTATTTAAATACTTTTATTCATAAATTAAAAATGTAAATATCTACGTAAACGTAGGAAATTAATAAAAACGTTAACTAAATTAAAAACTTTTATTCCTAGATTAAAAACTTAAACGATACATAGATAAAAAAAAATGCAACGATACATAGATAAATTAAAACATAAACGTAAACTAAAACTGCAAGTTATATTTCGCCTTGATTTTTGCCCATATTTCATCCCATGCCAATCGTTGCTCCCCGGTAAAGTAAGCGTATGGCTGAAGATATAACTTCATGTCTTCTTGTTGTGCTCGATACTCCGTAGTAGCAATCTCTCGTTCACGACATTCGACCTCCCTCCTTTTGAGCTCGATAAATGCTTCGCGTTGTTCAACCTCAGCAGTTGTCATCTCGTTTACCGCCAACATAGCCAATGCATCGTCATTCATAGTTGACGATCCCGGCGCTTTGGACCCTTTGTTTTTCACAGCAGCTCTCGCTTTGTCCCTGCCCACTGGTTGTCGAATTTCCTGCACCTCATCATCATCGGCAACAATATTATTCAGATTAATACTAGCGTCCCCAGACTCTGTGTTGAACGAACTAGAACCAGATGACTTGTGCCTCTTGCTACTTCCCTGAGACCCTTGGTTTAAGTTCAGAAATGCTATTTCTTGAAATTTCTGACTATCTTTTAAAACATCCCAATAATGACGAAATTTAAAGGGGAGCCCGGTTTCAGCTTGATAGTGAATCATTGCCTTTTGAACGTTGGGACGAGTAATCCTGAAACGAGGAATGTTGGGACGAGTAATCCTGAAACGCGTTTGGTTATGACCCGTAACCGTGAAACCCGTATTGTTCCGGTGCCGGTGCCGGGTTTCGGTATGGTTGGTTTGGGTAAGGTTGGTGGTAGTATGATTGTGATCGTAATAAGTTCGTGTTCGGTGATGGGTTTCGGAGCGTAAACGTGCCATTGGGTGTCAGATGGGATTGCTTCGGTTAGGTTCCTTGGTGACGTTTGTTGGGTCGGGGAGTGTTTTAGTGAGACATTTTTTTGAAAATAAAACAGAGTGAATTTTTTTTAGAGAGATTGTATATAAATTGGAAGAGTAGTCTTTAAAAATAGGTAATGTATTGGGTATTTATAGGTAAAAAGTGAGGTTTTTTAAAAAAGTTTTTTAATAACAAATGGTAACAAAAATGGGGGGCCTACAAATTTTCAAACTCACATATGTGAGTTTCTCACCGAACGGTGGGTTTTTAAGCCTCAAACTCACCATGGTATTGGGTATTTGATCGGTGACTTTTGGGGGTGGGAAGGCACTGACGCGTGACTTTGATAAGTCACCTAGGTGAGTTTTGCCAAACCCACCACCATACCGTCTAGCCTTAGGGTTAGTCAAAATATACCAAGCATTTCTTCTAAACATGATTAGTATAATGATTATGTCTTTTTCACTTTTTATTAAAGATTTTATATATATGTAATTCGTTAATGAATTTTTACTTTTTTTTTTTTCATGATTAGCGGTATTGATTATGTTTTTTTTATTTTTATTAAAGGACCTTTATTCTTTATATTATTTAATTATTATATAATTATAAAAAAAGTAAGCAAATATTCAAACATTCATTGATAAATAAACTAGTATTTAAATAAATAGAACGTTACATTATTATTGCAATAGGTTAAAAAAATTCAAGAATGCGATGATAATGCTCGCGAAACTCATCCTGACGACTAACATATGGGTCTTCCCATCTAGATGCAATGTTACTTTTATAACTCCTCCAAATTGGATGAGTCATCGGCAAAGGGCAATGACAATTGTTTCATGTGGCTTTGATTGTGGTGGACTGGACCAAAGCAGAAAAGTTGTAGTACAGCCTTCGACCAAAGCAGGAAAGACATAGTTCCTACTCAAACTATGAAACATGTGCACCCAACTTGTTCCAGATTTAAATGAAGATACCCGCAGACACAATTCATTATGTGGACTTAGTCTTTTTCTGGACATGGTTTACAAGATGTAAGATGTGACGGAAATTGCGGATTTCGATAAGTCGATGTCGCTCTTGGTCTATCTGAGGATCAATGGCCTCGAATTCGGCCAGACTTGGTGCGGGAGTTAGAAGCTAACCATCAAACTACAAGTATATATTTGGAACGACCGGTTATAAAAAAATCTATAAACCCGTACGATTCGCTAGAAAATGGATGAAAATGCCAAACACGGGATTTGATTATTCAAGTCAATCCCAAAAATTATGGTTGAATAACTACTTTTACCAGGATCTTGACTTTTGGGATCAACACACTTCTTATTTTTTTTGTCTTTTCAAGCTTGGACGCCCACGAGTATTTTTTTAACCGCAGGCTCTCTAATAAGATATGTGCTTGGATTGATTATATCAAGACCTCGAAATATTAATCAAACGATTTTAGTTAAATTTTTTTACCCGAATTTAAGTACGTTAAAAGTGTGCAAACACATGATAGCCCACAACTCTTACGAAGTTGACAACCACATGTTGAGTAGTTTAACTCAAGATAATTCAATCGATGTAGTTCTCCTAAAATCATATCAAGTGCTTCAATTGTAACAAAACCCCGCAATAAGCTGAAACATGATATGTTATGTTGATGATAGCGAAAAATTCTACTTCGTTCAAAGCTTCCATTTATTGTTGTAACTTGGGACTGCACGACTTGACTAATATATCCCACAAATTGATCTAATGAATATAATTGAATTTTAATTATTTGTGCATAAAAAATGGAGAAAAAGATACTTGACATCCTTAATTATCTTATAAAAAGGAATAACATGAGTCGTTCGTATATATACAAATCATATGTATTTATTTATATATCAATATATCACAGTTTTCGTGTATATTTAACAGTGCTACATTTTTTTGAAGAGTGGTAATGTCCCAAGTCTATGCAGGAAACCCATTAGATTTATTTAAATAAATACCATTAGACTATCAAGCCCAAAACCCAATCACGAGAATGAATTTACGGGAAATCATACGTCGGCTATTCAGTTTCCACATGCTGATAACCAGACGTTCAGGAACATAAACGAACGGACAAGACTTTTGTTCAAGTTCATATATTTAACTACACAAACGTAGAATTTTGTTCATGTTCGTTCATTTAATAAATAAACAAACGCAAATGAACTTTTCATCTAATGATTCATGAAATATTTACTGAACGTACAGTTCGTTTAAAGCTTTAAAATTAATATGTACTAGTAGTTAGTAGTTAGAAAAAGTTATATTCAAAGTCCCACTTATTTAATTTTTTTTTTGAACAAACACTCATTTAATTATCTATTGCAAAATGGGAGTAAAAGAAATTAGCACAATTATTTCTGTTGCTAGATACGAGTAAAAGTTGCTGCTGATAAAAAGGATAATACGAATTCTAAAGTATTGACTTGTTGACCGACGCAAAATATTGGTGGGTTTAATAGTGCCCTAAAATAAAGAGAGATATGGCGCAATTATTATGATTTGTGCAAATAAGACACATGATGTTTATGGTATACGGTCATTTTAACTAGAGTTTATTTGAATCCGATACAATTTATTTTTAAAATCGTTTTTGGAACTATCTTTAACTGGTTTCTACAAATACAATTTCTTTTCAAGAATCATATTTCTTTTTATTTTGCATATAAAACAACATTTTATTTGTATAAACAGTATAATGTCTTAGGACTTTTTCTTTTCTGTTTTATAAGAAACAAAGGTTCTCCATAAAGTGAAATCTATATTACGACGATAAGGAAACAAAATTACCACACGATGGTCCCTAAGAGGAGAAACAAAGGAAAACCACCTAAAAACAACAAACACCAAAACATTTATGGTGTTTGTTTGCTTTCTGATGATGTCAAGGGGGCTGATTTTGTTTGGGTCTATTATGCCTTGTGAATTGTGATGCTTTACTTCTTATTTTTACAATGATGTCAAGGTGCTCCTAACTTATAAGATTGTGGTAATGTGTTTTTTTTTAACTGACAATTTTTTATAACTTACAATACTAATCTTACAAATTTTATCTCACATGTCTTCGATGAGACTTGAACCCACAATCTTTAGATTGATGAGTCACTCACATACCCCTTTACCAAGAGACATTTGATAAGATTGTAGTAATGGTTACCCGAGGTGACTTGGGTCACCCTGGCATCTCAGCGTCAACTCAGCTAGATTAAATGCATGATCAAATGTTCGTAATAAGGTGATCGCGGTAAAAAAAACATGTCTCACAAAAATCAATTAAAAAACACTCACACACAAACCATTCGGTCGCCTGGCCGACCCAACCAAGCCAAATTGGGGTGGGGGACGCGTTCCGACTCTTGACTAACCGAACACTTGACCCTCATTACTACTAGTTATTGTGTTATCGAGTATAACTTAAGGAAGAAAAAAAAAGAAAAAAATTGAAGTAAAAAATGTTTTATTCGTCGAAAGTCACTTAAAGGTGAAAGAAACGGAAAAAAAAATGTATTGGTTGAATTGTGTTTCCATCATCCTGTTAGATAGTAGGGGTAATGGGGTTTGGGATTATGGGCCAGTGGAGTTTTTTTAGTTTTCGGTGTTATTTGCTTTTTTCAAGTTATGATTTAGGGCCCATCAATTTATTAGTGTATTTGCTGTTAGTTTTAGATGCAATATTTTTAACACAACATATTTCGTATTATCATATGTTCAATTCGTTTTTGCTGAACAATTTATTTGATTAACGTATAAAAAATAAGTTTCCATAAACCGAGTAGGGGCTTGTTGTTTTTGCATTTTCAATGTTTTATGTCTAATGTGCAAAATAATGTATGCGAGAGAATAGATGGAAATAAAGTCTTTAAAACACAAGAGGTGATAATTAGACAAAAAAATATCTGAAAAAATGAAGAGGAAAACAAATGATATTGACTCTTATGTCTTAAAATAAACAAACACGCTTATTTCACGTTCTCTTACTGTTTGCAAACATAAGAGGAAAAAATAGTTACTTCTTTATTCTCATATACCTACATGCAGATATAAAAAAGAAAAAAACAAATATACTTATTTTATTTCCTCTTTCTTCTTGCAGACAAAGTTGAAAAGAAATGCTTTTTTACAAAGGAAGAAAAAAAACAAACAAGAAACAAGTGTTAAAGAGTTCGTAAATCAATACCAGTTTTTGTATATAATTTTTTTTTATTATTACGCATAAAGACGTTCTAAATGACACGTAGATTAAATGCCATGAAAAAGTTGATACCATAGTTTTAGTAAACATTTTTTTAAGTGTCACCTTTTGTATCCACAATAAATACATACGCGTTTATTCGTACAAGAATGCATCAAAGACACTAGAATCACATCTAGTACTATCAGTGGTGAAACTGTTGTTGATATACAGTGATTTAGAACTCAAAAAATTACCTTTTTTTTATTTGAAGTTTTTTCATTGAATTCAAATAGAGAACAAGAGATGGATTCCTCCATACAATTTTCATCGGAACTAATCAATTCATTTTTTAATGAATCTTAATTATGTGTAAAACAGCGGCGATCTAATTTTCATTTTTTGAATCTAAACCCTATTATTATTTCCCCCAATCTTCCGATCTAATTTTCATTTTTTAATGGCGGCGATCAAACCCTTTCCCCAATCTTCCGATCTAATCCCCTTAATCCTTGGTGTTTGAAATCGTTATAACCCCTGAAATTGGGATCAGTCATTTAATTGATGAATCTCATATCGAGCGTGTTAGGCGTCTTTCTCATCCTGGGATCTTAGGGTTTAGATTCGATTGTCTTTTCTTATTTATTTTATTTTTCCGTGTTCCTTATTTTATATATCGCATTTAGCCATGGGGTTTCGTTTCCAGAACTCACTTCAATCCAAAATCGACCAAACCTCCATGATCTCGAAGTCGGTGTTCCATCTCTAATTTCCCTGATGGATTGTTCAAAGTTGGGACCTTTGGAAGGTATGTAACGGTTACGGCACAGTGGGCGTGTGTCATGCATATTAAGAGGATCTAAGGAAGGGAGGTCGCTTTGTTCGGGTCTCATTAAATGTAGCAATATTGTGCGTTTATATGTGAGAATACTCAAAAACTATTTGGATTGGTCTTTCGTGTTTTCACTTATCTTGTAATATTGTCAGGTTGATTGGCCTAATGATTGTGTAAGGTAACGATGGTCATTCTTTCTCCTGGTAAAAGGCAGTAGTATTAACGATCGAGAGTAGGACTGTGCTACTAGACTCCCTCGCGAGAGATCTCTGCGCTTATACTGTAAGAAAGATAATTTGTGTACTCAACCGACCTCTGTGAGTGATTGGGGGGGGGGGGTGAGGGGGGGGGGGGGGGGGGGGCGGGGGGAGGTGGGGGGGGGGGGGGGGTGGATGTGGCGCGTAAATCACTTGTGAGTGAGGGGAGGGGGGATGGTGTGGGGTGGTGGGGGGGGCGGGGGGATGAGGGTGGTGGGGATATAAGTGTAGGGTGTTTGAATGGTTGACTGGGGTGTTGAAGGTAACGTGTGTGCTGGATACACCATTGGGGTGGGTTGGTGTTTTTTGTAGGTTTAGTGTGTTATACTGGGGGGGGGATGGAGAGGTGTGGAAGTAGTGTTCGTACGATTATGTGTTTTTTGATATATTTCTTCCCTAGGGGCTTTAGATGCTCCTGTATATTTTTATTCAGTATTTTTGGTGAGAGGACCCAAGGGCAGGACTCTCTGTATTTTGTTTTTGGGGTATTGATTTTTCACTTATATATGTATCCTTGCTGACGGGTAAGATTAACAAACAGACTAAACAAAAGATATGAAAAAAATTATGGTGCTAAAACAGAAATATAAATATACATTGTCACACCACAATGGTAGTATTTTGTAACCGTTAGTATTATAAGACCTTTACTCCCACACTCAATACAAGGGAGCAAAAAGGTCGGGCGAAAAGTGACATTTTACTATCAGCTGGTCATCGCATCCAAACCAGCACCACTAACTTCGCGTACCTTAGGATTATATATAAATAAAATAAAGAAAAAAGATTGTATAGAAATACTATAATTAAGTCCGGGGTGATTATTGTCTAGATCGTAGTTAGTATTAGTCTACTGTTATTAAATTTGATTTTTTTAGTTTCTCGTTTATGGAACTGTTACACCTTCCTGTTTTGTTTTTTTTTGCAATGATGTCGAGTATTGAGTTGGTTGATTTCTTGATGTTTGATTCCTGGTTCGTGCTTTTTATTCTTTCATGAGGTTGTTTTTTTTATGTATTTTTGTTTTGTTTTTTAGACGGAGGCATTATTTATGTGAGTATCACAGGTATCGATATCCTGCGGGGGTTTTCTGGGGTTTGGCGGTGGACGGATTCGTTTTGTGGCTGTTGTGGGTTTCTATACCTGAGCCGTGATTTGTATCGATATAGGGTATATTTGTGAGGCTGCTAGGTTGACGGCAATGTGCTAGATCTGACAATTAACATCGTGCTGTGTGTGTTCGGTGGGCGGAGACAAGTCAAGGGGAGCACAAGTTGTTTTTTTCATGTTGGGTTTTTTTCTGTTAAATCTGTGTTTTTGTTTTGTTGACTATGTGGTCCGTATTATTAGTTCTTTTAACTAATAAAGGGTCGTACAATTTTTCTTTTATTCTACTTACTAGTAGTTTTACTTTTTTTCTATTCTTCCTTTTAAGTCTTGATTTTATAACTTTACAAGGACTGAGTTGCCATCTTATCCAATCAAGGGAGACGATTTTTAATATGTTTTTTTTTTTTGTTTTAGTGATGTCTTTTATTTTTATTCTAGAGTATGAAAATTTACTTTCTTTTTTTAGTTTTTTTTTTTTTTTTTCTAGTTTAGAGTGGTGGTTGATTGGGGGTGGCAACAATAACTCATAACCTCGTTTCTCTTATTCTTTCCTCCTTTTCGACTACCATTCGATTCCTTCTTCTGTCTGCTCTATTCTGCCGTGCCTTTAACGTTCCTTTAAGATTTTGCCATATGAAATTTTTGTTGTTGATGGAGTTATATAGTGACGTTTGATTTTGATTTTGGAGATGGTGGATCACCTATTACGCGGTTTGTTTTCGCATTTGCAATTTTTTTTGGAATTTGGATTACTTTTATCATCCGTAGTATTGTAAATATATTTTTAGTATTCGGGATAAAATAACGAAACCACCATGGCCTAATCAGAGTGTTAATGAAAACCCTCATTACAGCTATGTATATATAAAATAAGGATAAATAGACGGCTAAACACCGATATAGGTGATCTATAAAGAGAGAACTGATCAATCGACATACTATCAGACCCCTAAACGCATTCTCCTAGAGTATGAAGTCATTGAATGATTCTAACGCTCGATACTCTACGTTAAGGAACTGAAAAACCAAGATCAAAAAGTAAGTAAAAAGCAGTATAAAAAAATGTATATTCATATCTTGTATATTTACTTTCGAACTGTACTTGTACTATTAAAAGAATCTATGAAAATAAAATTAATGCTCAACAAATTCTCTCTCACACGCCGACAATATCTAGCTCTAGCCGTTACCGTTCAAACGACCTAATGCATGCATCCATTCAAAGTTAAGTGAGGAATGTAGATCGGAAGAGTTTGGGGCAGTAGATAGCCCAGGATTGATTCATAGACCGCCATTAGAAAGTAATGAAGAATAGAGTTTATCGGGACACGCATCTTAGGTGTGTATTGAAATGTGTATTTTGTAGATATAATTCGTTGGGTATTTAGCATTACGAAAATTTAAACTGACGAAGACATAATTTGAGTATACGTTCCGTCATCATGTGTCAGAAAACTCGACGCTATATTAGATTACATAAATAGCTTGTTAATGTTGATTCCCGCTCGTAACCGAATTTATATTTGGAAAATTGTATGGAGGTAATACGTCTCTCATATTAAATAATGTGTTCCACACTCTAATCGTTAGTAAGTTGCGCATCGAAATAAACCTGTAATCAGAGATAAAATAAAAGAAGTAAATGAATTTTGAATGAAGAGTGTTGTAAGATACATTCATTATGATCAAAGCAACAGTATTCCCCACGGTGATAGTACTTAGAGTTGTTTGTTGCGATTATTCTAAGTGTTTCTTATGCTACTGTCATTCATGTGCAAATATTGATGTACGAGTGAGACGAACTAGGTAGGAATTGTAAATTTGATAACTGTGTCTGAAGGACTCAGAAGAAGGTGTAAATTAGGATATAAAATAGTATAGAATAGCATGTAATTATCGTAAAATACGAATGATAGGAAACAGATGATGAGATTGTCTGTGCTAATGCTTCTTATATAAATGGCTATTATACATACTCTCGACTGTACGATTTATGCTGAAGACGTACTTTCACTATCGTCTGTTCGATATAATAAAAAAAAATTGAACTGGTATCGACTAAACATATAGAGGTGAGATATATACGAACTACTGTACGCTTATCATTTCACTTGATCAATGTTGATGTCCGCTGTTTCTATTTCTGTCTTTTTGATTATTAAACCAGAGATGTGATAAAAGAACTCGAATCATACTTTTCTATTGTTTGCAACATTTTCTTCTGTACTCTTTAGCACTTCTTCCTTGCAGACAAAGTTGAAAGAAATTGACTTTTTTTTTATTTTTTTACCAAAGAAGAAAAAAAAAAAATTAAACTCTATTCTACAACTGAAGAGCTCCCATGCCTAAAACAAAGTTAGAAAAGCATAAGAATTAGAATGAGAACAATGACTCATAATAACCAAGTCTTCTTGTAAGATAACGTGTTGTTCATGCTGTGTGTGCATTCTTGTATGTGTGTGACCTACACCTATCGCTTCACGTAGAAAATCTGATATCTACCACGCTTAGAACCAACAATCCTCCACAGACGACGACACCCAACATACTCGCACTCTAACTGAATAACTAAACAAGATATACGTGCTCACACACCCATATGTACTTTTGCTTCTCCCGTGTGAGAATATACACTCTATCTCCCAATTGAAATCATCATAATAATAGAATATCCACTACTACCACAAATTTTATGAGAACGCACGCACCTCCTAAAAACCACAACCCCACATTACCTAAACTCCATCCACTAAAAAGCCAGCAGTTCGCATTCTCACGAGCCCTCACAAATACCTCGCCCAAACTCGCCAACCCCCTCCACTACAAAAGTCAAAACAAGTAATGAAGAACTCATCTCTCCCACCCCTGAATTCACTCACCTCCTCCCTCGCTCATCCACTTCCTACTAGACCCTCGCGTCGGAACACCCAGAGAGATCGCCGTTCCGCCTTGAACCCGTCCCAATCCATATCACCCCCACAGTCGTTTCTAGAACCCCCCCTCACATCTCCCCCAAAATTACCCCACTCTTCTTTTTCCATTTGTAGTCCCTCCCTTCTTCCCCACCTTGCCAATCATCCCCATATCCCCCCACCCGCACCGCTCCCCACCCAACGACTCCTGCGCCCACGTCCCTCCATCTACAAACTCCTTCCTTCCCCCGACTACTAATCAATTCAATTTTTTAATGGATCTTAAAATTTATGTGCTAAACACAGCGGCACGACTCTAATTTAATCAAATTTTCTTGTCGAGATAATCTAATACCATCTTAGGATTGTCATTATGTTCCACGGTATCAATGCTTTCACCCGATCGTAACAGTTTTTCATTTTTATAATGGCGTCACTGCGAGTATCAAAACCCATTATAAACCCCTAGATCAGTGCTTTCCCGATGCTTAATTGCCTTTAATTCCTTAAGTACACGTTCTTCGAGTATATGTTCTAATAACCCCCTGAGGACATTACGGCGAAGCACTCAGTCAAAATCTTTAATTGATAATCCTTCATATCGGATGACCGCTGCCTACCGCGCCCGCCATCTATTCTTTCTCATTCCTGGGAATCTTTGGGTTTAGATTGAAATTGTCTTTTCTTATTTATTTTATTTTTCCGTTTTACCTTATTTTATACATATATACGTACATATGCTAACCGCCATGCCCGGTTTCGTTTTCATCGAGAAGACATAAAGTACTTCAACTCGCCATAAAGATTTTATAGACCATAGATGCCCATCCCAAGAATCGCAAAAGTCTGGTGAGTTCATCTACTATTTCCCTCGCCTCGCCGAAAAGACTGACGTTCAAAGTAGTGGGACCTCTGTGGAAGGTATCTCACGCGTAGTGGTTTACCGCCGCCTATGCCCGTGCGGACAAGCCGATTACGCTGTGTAGACTCATTGACCACTCATAAATTAACTCTATTAGAAAGATGACCTCTCCACTAATAGGCAGGGAACTGCGAGTATTCACGTGCTATTTGCAATTATACTTAGCGAATTCCCAATATGTTCAACAATTGTCTCAGTACATAACTTATCAATCTCATTAAAACGAACTCACCGTTTAATTGTAGAAAAATGTACACCCTACATCACCAATCTATTTTTGTGGCTCATTAAAATCTGGTCTAGTGAATCATCTTACCTCTATCCTTTAGCTCTCCTCCTAAAATGCTTATCTCTGACTAGATCGCGCTCTCGCGCGATAAGGTCAAATCTTAAAGGCTAATCAGATGCGCTTTGTTGTCTACCTTTAGCTTAAGAACATGGAGAATTAGCAGCATAATGAAGTGAAATGGGATAAACTGACTGCCGGTTTTGCCATTAAGAAAATTGCTTTGTTGCTCCATCTCTTTCCGAGTTTTATATTGTCCTGTCTTAAATGGTACTTACCCGAACTGCCTATCACTCGGACCCGTTACACGTTGAAAATTTGTAATGACAACCAGACCCCCCTGCAAGAGTAGTCTAGTACAAACATCCCATCACGGTCAGCCCGAACGACCCCCCCCCACACCCCAAAAGCTCCGGTCACTTATCCTTCGGCTCCTATTTTGATTGCAAACCACCCCCCACCCCTCGTCTTTTGGTTATTAGCTCTCGCTCGCACTTGCCTCCGGTCGCTCTACAGGCCGCTATATCCTTCACGAATTGTGATTTATGGGCAGTAGTTCTCCAATTTTCTATCCACATTACTAACTTACAGGTTACTTTTGTTAACGGGAGGGTTTTCATATCACTCGGTTTTGTTTAACTAGGAGGAACGCGTTCCTAGCACCCCACTCACCCCATCGCTCCCTCTCCCACATACAGCCCGAGCACCCTCCCCCCCACCCCCCATCCACCCACCCGCTCTCAGAGACGAATCCCCCTGCCCCCCTCCCCAAGTTCCTCCCCTCCCCTCTGGTAGTTTAAACAACGCGAGTGTTTGAAAACCATCATTTCACTTGACAAAACCCGTTTCGACTCTTGACTATACGTAACAACTTGACTCAAATTTACTACTAGTTATTGTGTTTCGAGTATTAAGTTAAGGAAGAAAAAAAAAGAAAAAAAAAAAGAAGTAAAAAAATGTTTGGTATTCTGTAATGTCATAATTTAAAGGTGAAAGAATAAGAAAAAAAATGTAATTTGGTTGACTTGTGTTTCCATCATCATTCAGCTAGTGGCGGTAATGGGGTTTGGGTCTTATGGCCAGTTTTCAAAAGTTATGATTTATGGGCCCATCAATTTATTTAGTGTATTTGCTGTTATTTTTGATGCAATAGTTAAACACAACATATTTCGTATTATACATATGTTCAATTTCGTTTTTGCTGAAAATTTATTTGATAACGTATTTATAAAAAATAAGTTTCCACAATAAACCGAGTAGAGCAGGCTTGTTGTTTTTGCATTTTCAATGTTTTATGTCTAATGTGCAAAATAATTTATGCGAGAGAATAGACGGAAATAAAGTCTTTAAAACACAAGAGGTGATAATTAGACAAAAAAATATCTGAAAAAATGAAGAGGAAAACAAATCATATTGACTCTTATGTCTTAAAATAAACAAACACGCTTATTTCACGTTCTCTTACTGTTTGCAAACATAAGAGGAAAACAATCGTACTTCTTTCATTTCATCATCCTACATGCAGATATAAAAAAAGAAAAAAAAACAAATATACTGATTTTATTTCCTCTTTCTTCTTGTAGACAAAGTTGAAAAGAAATGTTTTTTTACAAAGGAAGAAAAAAAACAAACAAGAAACAAGTGTTAAAGAGTCCGTAAATCAATACCCGTTTTTGTATATATATATTTTTTATTATTTTCGCAATAAAAGACGTTTCTAAATGAACACGTAGATTAAATGCCATGAAAAGTTTGATCCTTAGTTTTTAGTAAACATTTTTTTAAGTGTCACTTTTGTATCCACAATAAATAAATACGCGTTGTATTCGTAAAAAGAATGCATCTAAGACTACTAGAATCACATCTAGTCTATCAGTGGGTGAAAAAACGGTTGTTGTTATACAGTGATTTTGAACTCAAAAAATTTCCTTGTTTTTATTTGAAGTTTTTTCATTGAATTCAAATAGAGAACAAGAGATGGATTCCTCCATACAATTTTCATCGGAACTAATCAATTCATTTTTTAATGAATCTTAATTATGTGTAAAACAGCCTGTAACATTGCTTCTAACTTTACAAATTTAGAAATTGACATGACCATTTGGTCTGATTTGTGCATTAAACAGTTTAATCCTCCCTTAATCTTTATCAATGGCGGCGGCGATCAAAATCCTCCCTAAAACATCCGATCTAATCCCCTTCATCCTTGGTGTTTGAATTCGTTATAACCCCTGAAATTGGGATCATTCAATTATTTGATGATTCTCATATCGAGTGTGTTAGGCGATTTTCTCATCCCGAGATCTTAGGGTTTAGATTTGGTTGTCCTCCCTTAATTTTTTTTCCATTTCCGTTTTCTTTATTTCATTTTCCGCTTTTAGCCATGGGGTCTCGTTTCCAGAACTCCCTTCAATCCAATTTTGACCAAACTACCAATATATTAAAGTCGGTGTTCATATCTAACTTTCCTGATGATTGCTCAAGTAGGGATCTTTGGAAGGTGTGTAGTGGGTATGGCACCGTGGTCGATGTGTTCATTCCTAACAAGAGATCTAAAGCAGGGAAGCGTTTCGCTTTTGTTCGTTTCATCAAAGTTCTCAATTTTGATCGTCTTATTGAGAATCTCAAAACTATTTGGATTGGTCGTTTTCACTTATCCGCTAATCCTGCTCGGTTTGAAAGGCCTAAAGCCCCTATCCCTCAGAAAGAGATGTCGGCGCCCTCTGGTATTGCATCAGGTCTTAAGCAGCCTATTGCCCAGCATCAAGGTGGACCTAAAGGGACTAATTTTGCAGCTATTTTGAAACCGTCTTTGGTTTTAGACGATTCTTGCCTAGTGAACAGGGATCTCACGAATTGTGTCATGGGTGAAGTTCTCCAATTTTCTTCCATTAATAACTTGCAGGTGCTCTTGTTTAATGAGGGTTTTCATAACACTCGCATTGTCTATCTAGGAGGGTTGTGGGTTATGATTGAGCTGAATTCTTCTAAGTCTAAATTGAAATTCATGGAACATGTTGGGGTAGCTTCGTGGTTTCGCAGCCTTTGTAATGCGCAATCTGATTTTGCGGCTAAAGAGCGGATAGTTTGGGTCGACATTGAAGGAGTTCCCTTAAACGCTTGGTCTCGTTCAACTTTTCAAAAGATTGGGTCTAAATGGGGAGAATTAGTTGTACTAGAAGACGGGTATGAGGACCTTTTTGCAAGGAAACGTATTTGTATTATGACCAGCCATACGGAGAACATCCTGGAAAGTTTCAAGCTTATCGTAAAAGGGAAGGTTTTTTGGGCTCGTGCCAAGGAACTTTTTGTTTGGTCCCCATCTTTCAAAGAAGTTCCTGAGCAAGAGTTGTGTTCGGATGACGAGTCCATTAAGGCTAACGAAGAGGCTAATAATCTGAATCTCGGCGACGAGAATGATAGTGAAGTGGTTTCGGACACATATTTTGGTGATAATGGTGAAGATCAGGGTGTCGAGCATCATCATGGTGAACCTTCTAAAGTTAAGGAGGTTTCGGCTGATCCCTTCAATATTTACGGCTTGCTTGACAAACGTAATAACGAAGCAAGAACAACGGATTCGTCAACCAGTATCCCTTATCCTCCGGGTTTCACTCCTGCCAATGATATTCCAACTTGTAATCAAGATAGCCCTGATGTTGCATCTGTTCGACCTACTAGTAAGTCGGCAAGGAGAAATTCGTCACCATGTCAGTCAATTGGTCTTAGTTCGAGAGTTATGGAGGACACGGTACCAGCAGACGTGTATTCATCTCCTGTTGGGAGCAAGCCTATTCATGGTTCGCATAAGGGAGGTTCTCTGTTGGAAGTTCTTGACGGCATGATTAAGGTAGGTCAGACTATGGGATTCTCTATGGACGGTTGCCTAAAAGATATGGAGATTATTATTGGTTCGCAAGGAGATCGTGAGGGTTTCCAATGAATTGTTTGTCTTTAAATATCCAAGGCCTGGGATCCAAGGCTAAAAAGGAATGGATCAGGGAGTTGAATTATAAACATAAGGTGAGTTTCTTGACTTTACAAGAAACTAAAATGGAAAACATTTCTGCTATGGAGGCTAAAATTTTGTGGGGTAATAGTAGTTTTGATCATGTTTTTAGTGAGGCCCTTGGTAATTCAGGGGGTATTTTATGTTTATGGGATCCGCTTATGTTTCGTAAAGATCAACATATTATCTCTGATAACTTTGTTGTTTTATATGGGACTTGGGTTCCAAATAACACCAAGTTGCTCATTGTATCTGTGTATGCCCCTCAATCCGCTACTGATAAACGTCTCTTGTGGAGTTATATTACGGGTCTTTTATCTCGGTGGAATGGAGAGGTTTTGGTTACGGGAGATTTTAATGAAGTCCGTTTCGAGAGAGAAAGGCTGGGTTCTGTTTTTAATGTGCATGGGGCTAACGAGTTCAATAGCTTTATTTCCAACGCGGGGCTTGTGGAGATTCAGTTGGAAGGTTATTCGTTCACTTGGTCTCATCCGTCGGCTGCAAAAATGAGTAAGTTGGATCGGTTCTTGGTTTCGGAAGGTTTTCTTTCTTTATTTCCGCATATTTCAGCTTTATGTCTTGATAAGAATCTGTCGGATCACCGACCGATTTTGCTTCGTGAGATGGTTACAGATTATGGTGCAACCCCCTTTAGGTTGTATCATTCTTGGTTTTCCTTCCATGGGTTTGACGATATGGTCAGGACTGCTTGGAATTCATTTGTTCTTGAGGATTCTAATGGTATGGTCCGGTTCAAAAAGAAATTGCAAATGCTGAAAAAGGAAATTCGATCATGGGTGGCTGTTCATAAACGAAAACAGTCGGGAAGGTTAATTGATATTCAAGAGAAATTGAGTGGTATTGATCATATTTTAGATCAAGGTGGAGTGTCTGATGAGATTCTTCTTTCCCGGATGGAGTTGACGAAACAAATGCAAGATATCAAGTCCACTGCTGTTCGTGACCAAATGCAGAAGGCTAAGATTCAGTGGGCTGTTGAGGGTGATGAGAACTCCAAATTTTTTCATGGTATTGTTAATCGTAAGCGCGTTCACTTATCAGTCAAGGGCGTTATGGTTGATGGAGAATGGGTTGATGAGCCTAATCGTGTTAAAGAAGAATTCCGTTCTCACTTTGCTAATAGGTTCCAAGACACGGGCGTGAGTCGTTGTCGGCTGAATTTCAGGTTCCCGTCTCGCCTCACTGCTGACCAGATTTCTGATCTGGAAAAACCGGTGTCCTCTGATGAAATTCGCAAAGCTGTATGGAGTTGTGGCGAAAATAAATCGCCTGGGCCGGACGGGTTCACTTTTGAATTCTTTCGCAAATATTGGGATTCCATTGGGCCAGATATGTGCGTCGCGGTAGAGTGGTTTTTCAGGCATAACTCTTTTGCTAAAGGTTGTAATGCTTCTTTTATCACTTTGATTCCGAAAAGTCAGGATCCCAAGACCGTGAGTGATTTTCGGCCTATTAGCTTAATCGGGAGTCTATATAAAGTTGTGACAAAAATTCTTGCTATTCGTTTGTCTTCGGTTATTTCGGACCTTATTTCAGATGTTCAGACCGCATTTCTCCCTAACCGTCAGATTCTTGATGGGCCGTTTATTATAAATGAGTTACTCTCTTGGTGTAGGCATAAAAAGCAGCAAGCCATGGTTTTCAAAGTTGATTTTGCCAAAGCTTACGACTCAGTTCGGTGGGATTACCTGGATGATGTTCTTTTTTCTTTTGGTTTCGGTGTTAAATGGCGCTCTTGGATAAAAGGAAGTTTAATCTCAGGTATGGCTTCTGTTCTTGTTAATGGAAGTCCTACTTCAGAATTTCAATTTCATTGCGGTCTGAAACAAGGGGATCCTTTGGCTCCTTACCTCTTCATTCTTGTTATGGAATCGCTCCATTTGTCGGTTTCTAGAACTGTCGAGGCTGGTATATTCACTGGTATTAAAATTGATTCTGCTCTCTCGATTTCTCATCTTTTTTATGCGGACGATGCGGTATTTATTGGTGAGTGGACGGATAGTAACTTAAGGAGTATTATTCAAATGCTCCATTGTTTCTCGTTGGCGTCGGGGTTGAAGATTAATCTTCAGAAAAGCAATCTTCTAGGAGTGGGTGTCACCGGCAGTTTAGTTAATGAAGCGGCTGCCTCCATTGGTTGTTCGGTCATGAAAGCCCCTTTCAAATACTTAGGGGTTATGGTTGGAGGTAATATGTCTAAGATCAATGCTTGGGATGATATGGTTGGTAAGATTAAGTCTAGGCTTTCGAAGTGGAAGATTAATACCCTCTCCATAGGAGGTCGTCTCACGTTACTAAAGGCGGTTTTAGGCTCTACTCCCATCTACCCTATGTCTTTATACAAGGTGCCGAAGACCGTGTTACATGAGATGGAATCTTTACGTCGTAATTTTTTTAATGGTGTTCAAGGTGTCGATAGGAAGATTTCGTGGGTTAAGTGGACGAAAGTGCTCGCTTCTAAGAAATATGGAGGTTTAGGTGTCTCCAGTTTTTATGCCCTTAATCGTGCGCTTCTTTTCAGATGGGTGTGGAGATTTCTTTCTCATGATAATTCGTTGTGGTTTCGTTTCATTTCAGCCATGCATGGTTCTTCTTTCCAGATACGCTCTTCTTTCCATTGTTCGAATTGGTTGTCTATTATTCGGGAAGTTTCGGCCTTAAAACTTCAAGGTATAGACTTTCTATCTCATTGTAAGCGTCGTGTTGGTTCAGGTATGCAAACTCGCTTCTGGGAAGATCTTTGGTTAGGTGAGGTTCCTTTCAATGAGCTTTTCCCTAGGTTGTACGCCCTGGAGAACAACAAGGAATGTTCAGTTGCGGTTAAAATGCAAGGCGAGATCGATAGCTCTTTTCGTCGCCATGTCAGGGGAGGTGTGGAAACTCAGCAGCTCGAAAACATTCAGGATTTGGTTAGGTCGAAGGTTCTTTCTAATGTAGATGATAGATGGGCTTGGGACTTGAACGGGGGTGGGGACTTTTGTGTTAAAGATGCTCGTGACCTTGTGGACGAGGTTCTACTTCCAAAAGAGAATGTTGCTACGAGATGGATTAAGACTATTCCTATTAAGGTGAATGTTTTCGCGTGGAAACTCCACCTTGATCGCCTCCCCACTAGGTCTAACCTTCTCAAACGTGGTATTCAGGTGCAATCTTCTTTATGTCCGATATGTAATGTCTTGCAGGAAGATACATCCCATCTTTTCTTTTCCTGTGACGTGGCTTTAGCTATTTCTCGGCTTATATGTCGATGGTGGAACGTTTCTTGGAGCCCTGTTGATTCTTATTCGGGCTGGTTGGAGTGGTTTAATTCTATTCGATTGGGCTCCAAGCTTAAAGGGATCCTAGAAGGCGTTTTTTATGTGTCTTGGTGGTGCTTGTGGAATTTCCGTAACCAGCTTCTTTTTGCTTCAAAAAAACCGCGCAAAGAGACTTTGTTCGATGATGCTGTTTCTCGTTCTTTCATTTGGAGTAATTCTAGATGTAATCTAAAGTTTACTTGGGATTGTTGGCTTCAACATCCTTATTTGATTGCTTTGTAATTGTTTTAGCTCCTTGCTAGCTTTCTAATAAAAGTTGCCGTTCAAAAAAATAGTAGGAAACACAATCTATTGTACTTTATTTTTTCTTTAGTTTAAAAATTGTGGGTGGTGATTTCTAAAAATGTCTTACCAAAACAATATCATGACAAACACGATGGTGTCATGACAAACAGGATGGTGGTGAGATTTGTGAAGAAAGATGTGAGTACTGTTGACTTGTACAACTCATTGGTTGAATGTGATATCCAATGTACTGTGTACATAGAGTTGGTGTATTAGGTTAGCAAGTGATGGGGTGTATGATGGGTTGAGAGAAAAAAGTGTCTCCATGTAAATAGTTTAGTCAAATGTCTATTGATTCATATTTTCATGTCCCTTGGTTTTAAAGAAAAATATGTATATACCATTTATATTTCAAACGCTAGACGTTCTTTGTACAATGCAGAAATGGCCAAATTTACTCGATAATCTTTCCTTTCTAAATTAAATATATTCATTGGTAGAGTACTGAGCTATGCCAATAAGTAGGAAACACATATCCAAACACTATCTACTGCATTTTTTTTCGTTACAACTAATAAACTCTTTTAAGCTTTGTCAATAAGTCTCACACACATATCCAAACACCATCCATTCTGGGAGGTAAGTAATTATCCAAATGAAAGATCGTTGTTTTTCTCGTTAATCTCATAGAGTCAAGTTATTTTGGAGACTAGTAATCTCCTACATACTGAGGGACAGATCTCCGTTGGTTACATAGAATTTGATCAAATGATAAAATACACGGAGGGATCATTATTGCCAAATTTTGAAACATATCAGAGGGACGAAAATGTAAATATGTAAACATCTCAACTACCTCTAATTTTCAGTCAAAAAAACACACACATCACAAACATTCTCTCTCTCTCTACACATCAAACCATAACCAAAAGATACAAAAATATGCACAAATTAACCATGAAAATCCCGAAATTAACACAAAAATACCACAAGAAACTAGTAAATCAACTGATCCTGAAAAAAAGGGTTCAAAACGAATCGATTCGTAACGCCGATGATGGTACGCTTATACATATCCATTAGTTTGTTGTTATTTAAGTATTTTTGTGATATTGAATCTGCTGTTAAGAGAGTTGAAGATTGAAAGGAGAATTGTTATACATATCAGTTGATGTGTTATTGATGTTGTTTATGAAGTTTTTTTTTCTATTTTTATTTAGTTAATTGTTTATTCATGGATTAATTATGGATTAGAATTGAGTATGGGCGATCTTGGTGTCGGAATGGAGGATCATTGATTTCATTCTTTTATATTGAAGATACACCTAACTTAGAAGTCTTGAAAAAGGAGGATCGATGTTGGTTGCTATTCAAAGATATGTACATCACCGGTGATATATTTAGTTCTATATCTTTCAACTGCGAGTTTGTTTTATCAGGATTATGCTAATTGAAAGGCTATGATATGTGTATATCATTTATATAAGAATAAAGCTATAATCATACATGTTCAATTAATTAAAAAAAAATCTACGGATGAAGATCGTGAAGTGAATTAGATATTGGTGAAAATTTCAGTTGAAGACGATATATAAGCAAACAAGCAAGATAGCCCGTGCGTTGCGGTGGGGAATAATTTTTTGCGAATTGATTTCGAATGAATATTGAGTTAGAATGGGTCCGCGCGTTGCGGCGGGGGTGACTTGTATGCAATGCATGTATATTATGAAGGATAGTGAAACTTTGTGTGTCCATTCCTTTAGCCATTAGTTATAATTTATAGGGGTACAAGGATAAATGGATATACACTAATCAATGATTGACCAGATAATGATTGACAACTAAGCTAATCATCATTGACAACTAATAGGAGACACATGGGATACTGGGACACACGAGAATGACAGCTAATACTCCCCCATAGTTTGAACGAGAGGCTTCTCGACGGACAAACTGGAACATAAGTTGAAAGCCTCTTCTTCTTCTATCATCTTCTTTGTTGTTTGTTTGAGCGGAAACATAATTGTGTTTAGTGGCATAGTGGTTTATAGCTTGCGGCTTCCTCTTTTGCGCAACGTTTATTTTTACGTCATGGCTTTTTGCCTTTAGGTAGGAGCGACAATTTATCAACCAACTATTTTCGAAAACTACAATTATCTCCGCAACATAAGTTAAAAAGCGCTACTTCTTTTATCATCTTTTTTGTTGTTTGTTGAGACGAAAGAATAATTGCATTCGCCGGCATAGTTGTTTTGCTGCTTGCGGCTTCATCCTTTCCGTGACGTTTATTTTTACGTCATGGCTTTTTGCCTTTAGGTAGGAGCCCAAATTTTGACCAACTATTTTGAAAAATGACAATAATCTCTGATAGTAAAACAAGTAGCACATAAATATAGTGGATGTTCAACCGCAGTTTTGAGCCCAATATGTCACTCTCATCCCTAATTCACTTGCAATTTAGTGAGCACCATATTCCAATACCATATTATTATATCAAATTCCCCAACTCTTTTTCTTAACTTGCTGACACAAGCACGTGAAATGTATCTTTTAACAACCCAACTTCATTAGCTTGTGCACTTTTGAAGACTAAAACACTTTGAATTCTTTCTGCCATGAAAAGAACGAGTTACAGCCTCCTTTATATCTTCATTTTAAGACAATAACACCAATGATCTGTGGCTGGAAGAGAACAGCAGCGGCGGCGGTTGGATCGAGGTGGTTATTGAAGGTGAAGATCTTGATTTATGTGTATTAGAGCTAATAAAAGAATAGGAAAAGATACATTTGGGATCCCTCCAAATCATTGACGAGTTGCCGATGACCAGAGGACAGTTATTATGTGATAAAGGGTTAGTGTTTTTGGGGTATGATTGTAATAGGCTCTGATACCATGAAAGATGGTGCAACTTTGTGTGTCCATTCCATTAATCATAAATTATAATTTATAGGGGTATAAGAATAAATGAATAGACACTAATCAATGATTGACTAGATAATGATTGTCAACTAAGCTAATCATTATTGACAACTTTTTTTTTGAACGGCAACTTTTATTGAAGCAACTAGCAAGGAGCTAGAACAAGTTACAGAGAAAGCAAATAAGGATGTTGAAGCCAACTATCCCAAGTGAAAATACTCTTACATCTAGCTTGAATCCAAATAAAAGAACGAGTGACTATATCATCGAACAGGACATGCCTTCGAGGTTTTTGAGCCGAAAAAAGATGTTGATTCCGGAAACCCCATATACTCCACCAAGCAACAAGAAAAACACCTTCAAGGACACTTTTCAATCTGGAACCCAAACGAATCGAAGTGAACCAATCAAGCCATTCCGCAAAGGAACCAACTTGCATCCAGGAAATATTCCACCATCGACAAATAAGGCGACTAACATCTCGAGCAACCTCACAAAGAAAAAACAGATGAGCCACATCTTCAGTCCCCGTCTCACAAACAGGACAACACTCATGCGGAACATGCACACCTCTTCAGACCAGATTATTCCTAGTGGGAGACGATCACATTGGAGCTTCCACACAAAAATGTTAACTTTAATAGGAACTAATTTTAACCATCTGGTAGCAGCTGGAGCTTTAGGAAGGAAAACCTCATCTATTAAGTTTCGAGCATCCTTAACACAAAACGTCCCTTCTCCATTTAAATCCCATATCCAACGATCGTCGGCATTAGAAAGTATAACCGTCTCAACTAATGATTGGAGCTGGGTAAGTTGTTGAGTTTCTCCACCACCACGAACTTCTCGCCTAAACGTATTAAATAGAGTACCTTGAAACTTCGAAGCTACTGTATCATCTTGATTTACTAATTTTTCAAGTTATCTATTAAGTTGCAATGTTTTCATATTGGAATGAATATTCTAGATGGATGGATGAAATGAGGATTGTATATATTTGATTTGAAGACACGTATAGGTTGAGAAGGAGATTAAGGTAATGGGTTTGATTAGCCACTCAATGAGATAGTATTTTGTTGGCACATGTATGGGAAGACCAGGAGAGGGAAGCCACACACATCCTAATTGTTTAGTAATAAACAACTTCAGTTTTATCTATGTGAGGATAGAAAACCAACATTTTTTTAATCTCATCCAACCTAAAACTTATTTTAACTGACAATTAAACATCTGACTACACATACCCTTTGTCTCTTCGTGATCCGAAAGGTGTATCAGAAGAAGCTCCAGCGGCCACCAAAACTTCTTTCAAAGTCAAAAGCTGTAGAGTTAATAGGGCTCGGTTAACCTAACACCATTATAAATAGACTAAATGAAACACATTATCTCTACAAAATAAGCAAATCCAGACATTACTTCTGTAAGTGCTTATTTCTAAGCAAAAAAAAAAAAGCAATCCCAAATACCCCCTATAACTACATTACACACAATCAACTACCATAACAATCAAAATAAGTGGAATAAATTATACCTTAAATCTTGCAAAATCATTGAAGAATTAAAGTTTTAATTTTGTTAATTTTTGGTTCAACCGTCAAGAAATTATTAGGGAAGATCAGTGAGGCGGTTGGAGTTTTGGGAAAGTGGGTTCGAGAATACTACTACTCAGTGCTATGAATCTTATCTTTTGATGCATTTGGGCTAGACCAAACCAAACAGGCTCCCCTGAGCCCAATACCAAAACGACAGATGGTTTTGCCGTTTTTGTTTTGATAATTAGTATAGTTCAAGCAGGATTATCCGCGCGTTGCTGCGGGGCGTTAATTTTTCGCGCGTTGTTGCGAGGCATTAATTTTTTTTTTGTATTTTGTGCGGGTTTATGTTTTCGGTCTCATGTTTAATAGTTTGTTTTTTTATATGGGCTTATGTGTTGGGCCTCATGTTTAAAGGTTTTTTTTTGGCTATACGGGTTTTTTTAATATAATTTTATGGGATTCCGTGTGCCTTAAATGACAATCGCGCGTTACTGCAGTGCAATTTTTTTTTCGGTCTCATGTTTAATAGTGCGGGTTTATTTTTTCGGTATCATGTTTAATAATTTGTTTTTTTTCCCTTATATGAGTTTATGTCCCGCGCGTTGTTGCGGGGCGTTA